>JASAND010022213.1:0-11356 GCA_030248195.1 Trissonchulus latispiculum
GACTGGCCGCCGGATCCGTACCGCGGCGCAGCGTACGGGAGGGCGGCCGCAGCTCTGAGATCACAGCGTCGGTGACGTCATTCTCCAGGATCAGCTCAAGCAGGGCTGACTGTTCACTGCACAGCAGGGGCCTTGCAGTTTCTGCAGGGCCAGCAGTTTAACGTCAGCCTGATCGTGCCCTAGGACGGCCAGACAGCAGCGCAGCCGTTCAGGAGACGCTTCTGCGGAATTCCTGTAAAAGTATAGTGCACTATAATACGTACGTATGTACAATATAAAGCAAACAGTAAAATGTCATGGGGAATACGTAACAAGTATGCACATATGTATTCATAAAATATGAAATGGCCTTCCGTAGTATGCCATATTACAGTGAAGTTAGTGAAGTTGGAAATATAGGTATAAGAGAAAAACTGGTTTCACTCATAACAGTGTGTCATTTTTAGAAGGAACAAAGAAGCTTGAGTTTAGTACAAAAGTGAAGCCCAAATATTTAGAATACGTCGTCAACGATATTTACCTGAAACTGCGTCAGATCCTCTATGCACGCATAGGCCGGCATTTGCAGCACGTAGGCCGACTATCGCAAAGGCAGACCCAGCTGCTCTCTCTGGTCCAGGAAAATGTAGCCCAGAGTGGGTCGAATCAACGGCAGCCAGACCGGGTTGCCCAAGTGAGGCAGTAGACAGGCCGTCACCGCATGCATAATGGTGGGCAGTTTGGGCAAAAGGACGCCGCGCGTCAGACGGGCCCAGGCGTCAGAAGGCATCGCGTCGAATGACGTCATCAGTGCTGGGCAGGGACATGAGGGTTCGCAACAGGTTGATCATTTTCACACGCACTTCAGAGAGCAGTTTGCCCCTGATGAAATCGATTAGAATCAGCAGGCTCTTTAGGGCAGTGCGCTTTTCCAGCACACTGAAGCCAGGCTCACGAAAGCAGCGGTCAAAGCGAGGCAGAATGCCCAACAGCCGAGGCTCCAGAAAGCTTAGGTCAATCTCCTGATCAGGTAGGTCTGCAAATAAGAGGTGATGAAAATAGACTACATGAACAGCTCTACGAAAAAGGAAAGGCAACAAAATAAGGAAAAAATTACGAAAATGAACGATTACAACATATTAAAAAAGCTGGCAAACCAACTTCACAAAGAACAGAATGGAATACGGACACAAATTCCATCTCCCTTACACACTGCCCTAAATTTTCCCCCAATAAAGCTATTATTTTGCACCACACGGCAAAAGAGGAAAAAAAGTTTGGCTGAAGTCTTGACTCATAATTTCTGAAAATTGGAAAGAGAGTGAACCGGTGCAGATGCATTACCTGAAGTGTAATAATGGCGGGACATGGCTGAGAGCCTGGACGAATGGTATTTCGTCCTGTTTTATCCTCAGCCATGTTGGAGTTGAAGCCTCCGGTCCTTAAATTATGCTACCGAGTTGTGGGTCCAATATGCCATTTAACCCGGCTGTCCCTAACTTGGTCCTATTCCGGGCTTCCCCCTTTGACCCCATTGCAAAAACGTGTGTTGGACTTGGAGGTGGAGACTTCCCATAAGGATTCGTCCACGACCGCCATAGAAGAACAAGTGTAATTATGCTTTACTATCTAACCGCATACCCTTAACGGCATCATAATTATGCGATCCTTCCGCCAGCTTTTTGGTCACAAAGAGAAATCGTTCCTTTGCCAAACTGAGATTGAGCATGATCTCATAGAGGACCTGATTCAGACTCCAGTCACAGTAGTCCATGATGGACCAGGGTCGACGAGAGGACGCGGAGGAGGAGGTGGACCCCGCCGCTCCCTGACGACCCCCGGTAGCCGCACTCGCAGCCCCTTCTGCCTCAACCGCTCGATAGACCTGAAACAAACAACCTTAGAAGAAGATAAATAATACACCAGGGCTGCGTTGCTGAAGATTCTACCAAGAGTACCCCTCCTATCAAGCGTACATAATAGATATATCTACAAGTAACAAAAATGCTCCGCACAAAAGAGGATAATATGTGTGTGTTGGCTGTATCGTATATATATCCTTTAAATTCCGGTTGAAGAAGTAAAGACAAAAGTTTCATGGGCACGTGACGTTATTTGGCACAGCAAATATTGGTGGATGGTTCCATGTCAAAAGTTGCTCAGCTCACTTAGGGCTTTCATTTGGTACCAAATTTGACCACTTTTGAAAACTTTCATTTTTGACCGAAAATCGCCTAAGTCCCCACCCCACCCCACCACAGCACTCTACAGCCACTTTGAGCATGCAGTTCTATGACAAAAGTTGCTCAGCTCGCTTAGGGCTTTCATTTGGTACCAACTTTGACCACTTTTGAAAACTTTCATTTTTGACCGAAAATCGCCTAAGTCCCCACCCCACCCCACCACAGCACTCTACAGCCACTTTGAGCATGCAGTTCTATGACAAAAGTTGCTCAGCTCGCTTAGAGCTTTCATTTGGTACCAACTTTGACCACTTTTGAAAACTTTCATTTTTTACCGAAAATCTCCTAAGTCCCCACCCCACCCCACCACAGCACTCTACAGACACTTTGAGCAAGCAGTTCTATGACAAAAGTTGCTCAGCTCGCTTAGGGCTTTCATTTGGTACCAAATTTGACCACTTTTGAAAACTTTCATTTTTGACCGAAAATCGCCTAAGTCCCCACCCCACCCCACCACAGCACTCTACAGCCACTTTGAGCATGCAGTTCTATGACAAAAGTTGCTCAGCTCGCTTAGGGCTTTCATTTGGTACCAAATTTGACCACTTTTGAAAACTTTCATTTTTGACCGAAAATCGCCTATGTCCCCACCCCACCCCACCACAGCACTCTACAGCCACTTTGAGCATGCAGTTCTATGACAAAAGTTGCTCAGCTCGCTTAGGGCTTTCATTTGGTACCAACTTTGACCACTTTTGAAAACTTTCATTTTTGACCGAAAATCGCCTCCGTCCACTCCCCACCCCACCCCAGCACTCTACAGCCACTTTGAGCAAGCAGTTCTATGACAAAAGTTGCTCCGGCTCAGCTTAAGACTTTCATTTGGTACCAAATTTGACCACTTTTAAAACTTTCATTTTTGACCAGAAAATCGCTAAGTCCCCACCCCACCCCCACCACACACCTACAGCCACTGAGCATATACAGTTCTGCAGACAAAAGTTGCCAAGCCAAGGAGCCGGGGGAATACAAAGAACCGAGCAACTTTTGTCATAGAACTGCTTGCTCAAAGTGTCTGTGTAGAGTGCTGTGGGTGGGGGTGGGGTGGGGACTTAGGCGATTTTCGGTCAAAAATGAAAGTTTTCAAAAAGTGGTCAAAGTTGGTACCAAAATGAAAGCCCTAAGCGAGCTGAGCAACTTTTGTCATAGAACTGCATACCTAAAGTGGCTGTAGAGTGCTGTGGTGGGGTGGGGTGAGGTGGGGACATAGGCGATTTACGGTCAAAAATGAAAGTTTTCAAAAGTGGTCAAATTTGGTACCAAATGAAAGCCCTAAGCGAGCTGAGCAACTTTTGTCATAGAACTGCATGCTCAAAGTGGCTGTAGAGTGCTGTGGTGGGGTGGGGTGGGGACTTAGGCGATTTTCGGTCAAAAATGAAAGTTTTCAAAAGTGGTCAAATTAGGTATCAAATGAAAGCCCTAAGTGAGCTGAGCAACTTTTGTCATAGAACTGCTTGCTCAAAGTGTCTGTAGAGTGCTGTGGTGGGGTGGGGTGGGGACTTAGGCGATTTTCGGTCAAAAATGAAAGTTTTCAAAAGTGGTCAAAGTTGGTACCAAATGAAAGCCCTAAGCGAGCTGAGCAACTTTTGTCATAGAACTGCATGCTCAAAGTGGCTGTAGAGTGCTGTGGTGGGGTGGGGTGGGGACTTAGGCGATTTTCGGTCAAAAATGAAAGTTTTCAAAAGTGGTCAAAGTTGGTACCAAATGAAAGCCCTAAGCGAGCTGAGCAACTTTTGTCATAGAACTGCATGCTCAAAGTGGCTGTAGAGTGCTGTGGTGGGGTGGGGTGGGGACTTAGGCGATTTTCGGTCAAAAATGAAAGTTTTCAAAAGTGGTCAAATTTGGTACCAAATGAAAGCCCTAAGTGAGCTGAGCAACTTTTGACATGGAACCATCCACCAATATTTGCTGTGCCAAATAACGTCACGTGCCCATGAAACTTTTGTCTTTACTTCTTCAACCGGAATTTAAAGGATATATATACGATACAGCCAACACACACATATTATCCTCTTTTGTGCGGAGCATTTTTGTTACTTGTAGATATATCTATTATGTACGCTTGATAGGAGGGTACTCTTGGTAGAATCTTCAGCAACGCAGCCCTGTTGTATTATTTATCTTCTTCTAAGGTTGTTTGTTTCAGGTCTATCGAGCGGTTGAGGCAGAAGGGGCTGCGAGTGCGGCTACCGGGGGTCGTCAGGGAGCGGCGGGGTCCACCTCCTCCTCCGCGTCCTCTCGTCGACCCTGGTCCATCATGGACTACTGTGACTGGAGTCTGAATCAGGTCCTCTATGAGATCATGCTCAATCTCAGTTTGGCAAAGGAACGATTTCTCTTTGTGACCAAAAAGCTGGCGGAAGGATCGCATAATTATGATGCCGTTAAGGGTATGCGGTTAGATAGTAAAGCATAATTACACTTGTTCTTCTATGGCGGTCGTGGACGAATCCTTATGGGAAGTCTCCACCTCCAAGTCCAACACACGTTTTTGCAATGGGGTCAAAGGGGGAAGCCCGGAATAGGACCAAGTTAGGGACAGCCGGGTTAAATGGCATATTGGACCCACAACTCGGTAGCATAATTTAAGGACCGGAGGCTTCCAACTCCAACATGGCTGAGGATAAAACAGGACGAAATACCATTCGTCCAGGCTATCAGCCATGTCCCGCCATTATTACACTTCAGGTAATGCATCTGCACCGGTTCACTCTCTTTCCAATTTTCAGAAATTATGAGTCAAGACTTCAGCCAAACTTTTTTCCTCTTTTGCCGTGTGGTGCAAAATAATAGCTTTATTGGGGGAAAATTTAGGGCAGTGTGTAAGGGAGGATGGAATTTGTGTCCGTATTCCATTCTGTTCTTTGTGAAGTTGGTTTGCCAGCTTTTTTAATATGTTGTAATCGTTCATTTTCGTAATTTTTTCCTTATTTTGTTGCCTTTCCTTTTTCGTAGAGCTGTTCATGTAGTCTATTTTCATCACCTCTTATTTGCAGACCTACCTGATCAGGAGATTGTCCTAAGCTTTCTGGAGCCTCGGCTGTTGGGCATTCTGCCTCGCTTTGACCGCTGCTTTCGTGAGCCTGGCTTCAGTGTGCTGGAAAAGCGCACTGCCCTAAAGAGCCTGCTGATTCTAATCGATTTCATCAGGGGCAAACTGCTCTCTGAAGTGCGTGTGAAAATGATCAACCTGTTGCGAACCCTCATGTCCCTGTCCAGCACTGATGACGTCATTCGACGCGATGCCTTTGACGCCTGGGCCCGTCTGACGCGCGGCGTCCTTTTGCCCAAACTGCCCACCATTATGCATGCGGTGACGGCCTGTCTACTGCCTCACTTGGGCAACCCGGTCTGGCTGCCGTTGATTCGACCCACTCTGGGCTACATTTTCCTGGACCAGAGAGAGCAGCTGGGTCTGCCTTTGCGACAGCTGGCCTACGTGCTGCAAATGCCGGCCTATGCGTGCATAGAGGATCTGACGCAGTTTCAGGTAAATATCGTTGACGACGTATTCTAAATATTTGAGCTTCACTTTTGTACTAAACTCAAGCTTCTTGTTCCTTCTAAAATGACACACTGTTATGAGTGAAACCAGTTTTTCTCTTATACCTATATTTCCAACTTCACTAACTTCACTGTAATATGGCATACTACGGAAGGCCATTTCATATTTTATGAATACATATGTGCATACTTGTTACGTATTCCATGACATTTTACTGTTTGCTTTATATTGTACATACGTACGTATATAGTGCACTATACTTTTACAGGAATTCCGCAGAAGCCGTCTCCCTGAACGGCTGCGCTGCTGTCTGGCCGTCCTAGGGCACGATCAGGCTGACGTTAAACTGCTGGCCCTGCAGAAACTGTACACCCTGCTGTGCAGTGAACAGTCAGCCCTGCTTGAGCTGATCCTGGAGAATGACGTCACCGACGCTGTGATCTCAGAGCTGGTGGCCGCCCTCCTGCATACGCTGCGCTGTGGCACGGATCCGGCGGCCAGTCAGTGCCAGCTGTGGGCGGCCAGCTGTCTGGGCGCCCTGGGGGCCGTTGACCCAGGCCGTCTTAATTTGCCGCAAAATCTGCGCCTCTCTCGAGCTCGCAGTTTTGGCTCTCTTCAGGTTTGGTACTTATCTTTTGCTTAGAGTATTATTGCTTTACTTGCCTGGTTGGTGTTGACTTGTTGTGCCTACTGTTGCATACCCATTTTTATGAAAATAACAAAAGGTGCATAAGGAAACTTAAGTGAACACTGGCTGGCAAACTGAACTTTGAAGCGTACAAGCAAGAGTGCATAACTGCACTAGAAGAGTAAAGCCACTAGAGGGTTTTTCTTTTTGGCATAGCGTTACGGTGCTCCGTGCACAATACGCGAATGTTCCCCCGTTTGAGGGGTGTCGAAAATAGGTCTTCGTTTTGGGGGAGGGGGTTGTCAACTACCAATCAGATTGGAGATGAGGGTATCTAGGTGGGGATTACGGTAGTTTCAGCTTATTTCCGAAAAGGGTGCTCGTTGGGGAGGGGTCGCTCAAAGTGGTCCCGTTTTGCAGTGCCAAGAAGAGACGCCCTCTAGCGGCATACTCTTATTCTTACATATAATAGAAATATGAGCTCTTAGTACAAGGCATTATGCTGGCTAAAAAGGAAATATAGTGCTGGGCTTATTCTAGTGGGCGGGGGGGTGCCCCTCCATAAACACCCTTCCCCTCCCAAAAATCGCCCCCCCCCCAAAAGTGAGTGCCCCTTTTGGTACCAACTTTTGCCCTGAAAAAATCGCTCAGAAGGCCAAATTTTCAAAAATTTTAGTCGATTTTTGCCTATTTAAGCGCTATTTTTGCACTAAAAATGAACTTTTTTGGGGATTACTATATAAACAGCGCTATTTTTAGCATGTTTTTAGAAAAATTTTGAAAAATCTTTGCGCCCCCCCCCGAGGGACCCCCAAAGAGCCCCCCCCCCAAGAAAATTTCCCTAGAATAAGCCCAGTGATGGATAAGAGTATGACACTGCTAGCCTGTACAAACTATTAGCTGTGTTTGTGTATTGCGCGTTGAAAACGAAATTGTTTACAGCTCTGTTTAAAATGTACTTAACTTCCAACTACTAGCTTGTGGGCGTAGCGGGAGAATATTTTGTTTGATTATTCGTTCTGAAACAGGTTAGTGGCTAATTTTGTTTGCAGATTAACGATTTTGCCCTGGATCCGCCGAGCGTTACCTTTCTGGTGACCCTGTTGACCGAAATGGCCAATTCGCTGCTGGCCACCGCAGACTCTCAGTTGTGCGATGTCTATGCCTACGCCATACAGACTGTCCTACAAACCTACAATGTTAAACAGGAGCGACATGTCAAAGTACGTTTGGTGCAGCACATGTTTGGTGATTTACGGTTACTATGTTTGTGGTTATGTTAAAGTTGGCCCCTATGAATTGTGTCAGAAGGACAAAATGTGATGGGCGAAATAAGATAAGAATGTTAGCTTCAAGAAAATCTAAACGTTTTTGAATTCATTCAGTTAAACTTTTTTCAGTAAATTTCAATTTCAGCATTGGCTGAAGCTTTTAAAGTTGTAAGGTCAGAAATTGCTCCAAATTCAGAAATTTTAGGAAATTTATATATTTTGCAGAAATCATTTGCTGCCAGTCTTTGGACTAGTCTGGACGAACAGGTCACTGCTGTGATAACACCGATGCTCAGTACCTCTTATCGACAAAGCCGAAACACTGTAGAGAATTCTACGGAAGCCCTTTCTTCGGCATCAGCCACGAGCTCTAAGAGTGGGTCACGTGACCCCACCCAGATCCAACCTGGCGCCCAAAAGTCTCGGAATGGGCAGCAGCATCCCGCCATCTTTGGATCAGGGAAATCCGCAAGCTATAGTGATTGGACAATTCAGTGGCTGAAACGTCTGATTGGACTGCTGAAGCCGAAAGGGCCGGCCAGGCGCCTGATTGGCTGCCTGCAGAATGTGCTGAAACGCGATCTTCGTTTGACAGAGCTGGTGCTACCCTATCTGGTAATGCAAACCATTTGGGAAGGTCACAGGAATGCTTGCATAGTAGTAAGCTAGCTTTTGTTGGTTACGTAACGTTACGTTCGTACGCTAGCTAGACAGTGGGTAGGTAGCTTGTTGTTGCACGTTGAATATATGTATTTGCTATGTGTGTAGGGATAGAATACTAGCTGTCAATTTTATTGGTTGGCAATCTTATTATTAGAAAGTTGTCATTTTTGCAAAATTTGAATCCATTGTTTTCGGTAATTGGATTTTGGAGTTGTGTATTGTTTTGATCACGATAAGATAACAAGATAGGAGACAATTCTAATACTATTTTCATGTAGACTTCTGTATATTTACGCAGTCAACCTTACTCAGTCCAAACCAAAAATACGTTTTCAAAAAATAGCCTCATATTCTAGTGTTTTGATTTTGCTAATTTTGATTCTTTAGATTCGAGATGAGATCTTGGCTGTTTTGGATCAAGCGCAGCAGTCCTTTCTGGCCGGTCACGTGGATGTTTCCCTTGGCGACCACCAGCGTCACGCAGCCCAGATGGTTTTTGCTCTCCTGGATTTTCTGAGACGATGGCTCTGGCTGGCCAACCAAGTTCCCCAGGGTCGAGGTAGGTGATTTAGTTTTATTCTGGCAACCTGCTTTCGTCAATTTTCGATTTTAGGACAACTCTCAGATAGTAGCTGGCATTCTGTCCGGTTGTCAGTCCTTTTATGACTTGCTTTGATGGGAAACTCACTAAGAGCGCACATGGCACGGCACAATGTTTAACTTTGTTGATTTGATGCATATTATACGTCCCCTTCCACCCTATGCACCATAGTGGGATTTGCAGTGCACAACCTTGTCCGTGCAAATTTTTATTGTTGTACATAGTGTCAATAAGTTGTGCATCTATCTTTACCTCAAACCCGTACCCATGTCTGTCGTTTAGTACTAACCCTGTAACTCACTGACTGGGCTATAAGTGACCGAGATACTTTGATTGTTTCAGAAATCTACATCAGTCTTGTCCAAGACTTGCTGTTGGAAATTTCCAATCGTCGCGTAGCCTTGGCAGCTTTTCGTTGCCAGGAATATGGACGTGCTCTTTTCTACCATGAACTATGGCTGAAAGAGTCAGCACAACAAAACATTCAAGAGGGACTGAGTTTTCTACAGGTGCGTCCAGAATAGTACTTATCACCCTTTGTGTTGCAAGCGTAATTACGTGTAGAAAAGGCTAATAACTGTTTTAGTGCTTTGACAACGCAGTTTATCACTTGGAAAGCATAAAACTGAGTTCTTTTGTATAGAATGTAAAACACGCAGTCACAGGCGACCCCTAACAGAAAATTTCGTTAACTTTTGTGGCGATATTTTTGGCGAGACGATGCTCGCAAAGTGTTGACTGGTTCATAAACGTACGATGTTATTCCATTTACTTACTGTAAATGTTAAATTATGTTATTTCTGCGGGTGCAACTTTCCTTTACCTCTATTCCGCAGTACCTTTTGCCTCAATTGTGGTTTAACGTAAACTATATATAAATTCGTTAGAAGAAAGTCAAATAACACCGAAGGTCCAAAAATTCGTACATCCGGTGGTACTCGACCCAACGACTGTGTTTCCGTGCACTAGGCGAGCGCTCTGTCACTGAACTATAGACGCGCAGTCGCGCATCAAGCTATTTTGGAGTTTTTGTTTTGTAGGAAGTGTATGCTAATTTGGATGAGCCAGATGCAGTTCAAGGATGCCTGATGCTGAGAAAAAGCTTCACTGAGCCCTCTCCTCGAGAATACATTCTTGCCGCTGAAGCTGTGGGTAGGCGCGTTGGGCTATTTTATTTTGTCTAATAAACGTTTGCGAACACAATTATTGGTTCATTTTTACTGCTGAGAGTAGATATAAAACGGGGTTACGATCACACAAATGGTGCCATCCCAGGGTTTGGAGTCCGGTCTCGCCCAATAGCCGAGAGGCGTAGCTTTTCGTTCTCTTTCATTTAAAAGTCTTGGTGTTGTACCGAGACCGCATATTTTTTGGGAGGATGAAATTCCAGCACAGATGTTATGAAAACTAAATAGCGATGTGTGGAAATTGTATCTTTATGCGTTGAAGACCCTGAGACCTAACCAAAGCCTCAAAAACTGTATGAAACGAAGCTAAAGCCATAGGGTGAATTTCTGTCTCGCTGAAAGGTTGGTCTCACCCAGCCTTGGCCATCCCCAGTTCAAAACCCCGATGAAACCTTAATGGAACCTGAAAATCCGGTACCTCTGGTGCCTGGAACTAGTGTCGGCCTCCATTGCAAGGCCTCATCAGGTGGATAAGGAAATCAGCACTACTTCTGTTTCGATCTCCACCAAAGGGTCTCACCAGACTGCTTGTGGTTAATGTTGCGATTAGTGCAATTTTATTAGTAGCTAAAATTACTGGTTCTGGGTCAGCCGCAAAATCATGAAGATGGGTGCAGGTTTCTTGAAAACATTCAGTAAATTATTTGTTGAAGATAGAGAGTATATACCGAATGTTTTGCAGCAATGTGTCGTTGCCAATACTTTAGGGGTCGTATCATTCAGACCGCGCAGAATATGCTCGTTCAGACGTCTGAATATGCCTTGTTTTCAACTTTTCAGCTTGCTTTGTGTATAGCGCAGTTGAGTAAGACAAAGGACAGCTGTCACTTGTGGTTACTAACTGACCAGGGCGAAAGTCAAATGTGCACGTGAATAGCAGAAACTACGAATGTGTGTTAATGTTTGCCTGAATATATGCTTATATACATATGCACACAGTGTGATACACACTGGAATTATATATCTTGTGCCTATTATTTTATACGTAGTCCGGAGAATGTTTCATGCACATATACGTATTTACATGCAGATATTCACGTGCACATTTGACTTTTGCCCTGGTCAGTTAGTAACCACTAGTCACAGCTGTTCTCTGTCTTACTTAATCGCGCTATACACAAAGCAAGCTGAAAAGCTGAAAACCAAGCATATTCAGACGGCTGAATGAGCATATTCTGCGCGGTCTGAATGATACGACCCCTTAAATTTACTATTTTATTAATAGTGTAAATTTTTGGAATGCTGTTTATGAAAACAAACACAATGCTGTATATGCATT
>JASAND010022214.1:0-11989 GCA_030248195.1 Trissonchulus latispiculum
ATTGTACTTCGTTCAGTTACGTATTGTGCTAAGTAAGGGACTTTCGAATGATATATATATACCGATATGAGACCGATCTGAGAACTTTCAATTTTGAGCCATTTTGGCCGCTTTTGGCCATTTTTAACTATTTTTCGCCTCATAACTCAAAATGAGTGCATTTCCCGGCCTTTGCTCAATTACAACTTTTTCGTTACTCGTCGAGACCTTTCGAATGAGACCGATACTATACTGATACGAAAACTTTCAATTTTGACCAATTTTGGTAGATTTTGGCATTTTTGACCCTTTCGATGCTCCGTAACTCATTTTCTGTACATTTTGGTGCTTTGGCCCTATTACAACTTTTTATCTATATACGTAACAAGAGCTTTCCAATGATGCTCATATTGAACGGTTTCCGTTATTTCAATTTTGACCCATTTTGGCCGGTTTGGCCATTTCTGACCCCTTTGAGACCCCGTAACTCATTTTTTCTACATTTTGGTGCTTTGACCCTATTACAACTTTTTAGCTACTCAACGAGAGCTTTCGAATGACACCGATATGAGCCCGATCCGAGAAATTTCAATTTTAAGCCATTTTGGCCGTTTTTGGCCATTTTTTGACCATTTTTCACCTCATAACTCAAAATGAGTGCATTTTCAGGCCTTGACCCAATTACAACTTTTTCTTTACTCATCGAGAGCTTTCGAATGATACCAAAATTAGCTCATTTGGACAACTTTTTTATTTTACTCATTTTTACTCACGGGGGTGCTCCGGGAGCACCTCTGCTCCCCCGGGGCTCCCCGCGCGCTTCGGGAGCAGTTCAAGTCAAGACCTTTAAAATGAGGTATCAACCACCTCTCTACCCCTTTCCAATCTCGAGATAGAGTGGGGGGACAAGAATCCTGAGAATAATAAATAATAAATAATAATAAATAACGGACATACCCAAGTTAAAGGGTTGCCTTTTTGTTGAAAAAGCGGCAACCCAATAATATCAATTCGACCTCCAGCAGTTCTAAAATCTAAAATGTATATACTTACTTGTACTTGTTCACCGTCATCTTCGCCACGAAGATATAGGTGGCCTCCGGTTAGCTATCGCATCGAATGTGATCTCCTTCCACTGATTTCGGTCGGACGCCAATGTTTTCACGGTTTCACTCCAGTCGAAGCGGCCATGTGTGTACAGGGACAACGGATTCTTGAGATCTTGACATACGGTCACCCGGGGTTACTTTGCCCGACGGGGTAACTTTGCCAGCGCCTTGAAAACAAAAATGGGAATGGGTCTGCTGAACTTAGTATACAACTTTTACAGAAAATTTCTTTTGCAGCTTATTCTGCTATGTTTCGAGAATCTAACGCACTAAAGATGTAAGTTATAGCTTGAGAAATCAGAGAGTTATAGCCTACAAACTAACAGCCGTCAATGCCAAAAACCGAAGTGCGAAATTTTGGCACTCGGGAGAATTTCCCTAAAAAGTACCCCCCTCAAAGAACCTATGAAAATTATATATCAAACGAAACCTTGGAGTTTCTGCTATCTGATACAGTTGATTTTAGTGCAATTCTTGCACTACCGTTAACCTTAGGTCGGCATGGCAGAGTAGCCCCACATTTTTTCAAGGTGGGGCTACTTTGCCTGCTCACCGGGGACTTTGCCCATTCAAAAAATGCCAAAAATATTCTTGTAGGCTCTATTTCTAAACTAATTCACGTAGCCTTTTACATAATTTTGGTTTCGCACATAATGCTATATACAACAAATCAATATGCAAATTAGCTTGGTCTTTGCAACTTTCAGTCAAATAACGCTTAATTTTGCAGGCTGGGTAGCGTGACTAGTGTAAGTTCACTACCAAAACAATTTTTTATGCCTTTCCTTCCAATATTTTTCAACCGCAATTTTCCTTTTTCTCCATTCTCATACAGGCCGCACTCCCAAAAATTTTAATGTCACACTGGCTCTTCCCACCGCCAATTCCACACCCCCTGCCTTCTCCAATCCCGAACATCCCCTTTACCACCCTAAATAAATCCCTCCCAAGAAATATACCCCCTCGACAGACGTGAAGTCTTAAAACGCCTGCCCTCTGGAAGTCCGTCCAAGGTCGACGGTGTAAGAGCTGAACACATCAACGAAGCTTTGTTGTCTGTCTTGGAAACCATGCGAATCCCGGCCGCTCAAAAGGTCCGCAGGTCGAAGAACTTCAAAATTCGTCAAAAACCACGTTTACTGCCACATTGAACACTTACAGAACAGACTGTTTACAGCCATTGCACGACAAAAATTGTAAATATATAAGGCAGAAAATTTTAACTCAAAAACAAGAAACAAACAGTTTTAGCCTCCACAGTTTCTCGCAACCCGGTTCCTCGCAGTCTATATCTTCAGCCTCCAAGAAAATCAAGGAACTGAAATTCAACCCGATTAACCGAAATCAAGTTAAAACGAAAATACGTTCAGCATTTCCCCACGTACGTAGCTTTTCCAAGCTGCGGCAGTGGACTCCATAAGAAGTTTTCCGAGGTAGATCTCTCTGAAGACAGAGTTCTTCAACGATGAGACGTCGCACATTGTTTGGACACAAGGAGGCAAATTACTGTCAGCAGATAAACGTCTCGCAGAGGTTTGTACGGAGTCCTCAGCCAATTCTTCCATCCGGAGCAAGATCTGGATCTGCAGGTTCATCGTCGCCTGAAAGATTCTCCAGCATCAGTCGAATCTACGTCGATGCTGATATCTGGCTGGTTGGAAGAATTGTGATGGGATCTTAAATTCAATTGCTTTTTTTCTCCAATATCACTGAGCCAGAAGTCGTAGGTTTGGGTTTTTTCCAGCTCCTGGAAGACCAGCGCGGCAGTGGCCAACAACTCCGCTGGAAATATTTTCTTGAATCTCGCCAATATTGTAGCTGCTGTAACCTGCTGGTAACGTTTTAGAGGCATATTGGAAACCAAGGCCAGGCTTTTTGGACGACTGTTTGGAATGGAGCGAAACCTTGTTGGCAGTGGCAACGCGAGTTTTGACCACTTCGATTTCTGCTATGGCCAGATCGGTTCTATCCTTTACCACTAACCAGTCATTAGGAGACAGATCTTTCAGTTTTACAGGTTCCAGTTCCCGCATGCTATCGAATGTGTTTGCATTAGCCGGGGATTCATGGATTACACGACGGCGCTTGGAAGGCACTAGTTCACTGGGAGGAGTAATCGGGGCTCCGGGTGGTGTCAAGTTCTTCGACCTGCGGACCTTTTGAGCGGCCGGGATTCGCATGGTTTCCAAGACAGACAACAAAGCTTCGTTGATGTGTTCAGCTCTTACTTTCGTCGACCTTGGACGGACTTCCAGAGGGCGAGCGTTTTAAGACTTCACGTCTGTCGAGGGGGTATATTTCTTGGGAGGGATTTTAGTTAGAGGTGGTAAAGGGAATGTTCGGGATTGGAGAAGGCGAGGGGTGTGGAGATTGGCGGTGGGAAGAGCCAGTGTGATCAAAATTTTGGGAGTGCGGCCTGTATGAGAATGGAGAAAAAGGAAAATTGCGGTTGAAATATTGGAAGGAAAGGCATAAAAAATTGTTTTGGTAGTGAACTTACATAGTCACGCTTTTAACATGCAAAATTAAGCGTTGAAAGTTGCAAAGACTTAGCTAATTTGCATATTGATTTGTTGGTATATAGCGTTATGTGCGAAACAAAATTATGTAAATGGCTACGTGAATTAGTTTAGAAATAGAGCCTACAAGAATATTTTTGGCATTTTTTGAATGGGCAAAGTGTGCTTTGCTAAGGTGGTTCAATGTCAACCGAAAAATAAACAAACATTCACAGAAAATGGAGGTCTTTCTCAAATTGTCAAAAGTTTGGCACATAAATAGCCCTTATATAGACCCACATTTGGCGAGAAAACAGCATAAGTTTTTCATGCTTCGTGGTACTTAGAGCGGCATAACTGTGCTTTGCTAAGGTGGTTCAACGTCAACCGAAAAATAAACAAAAATTCACAGAAAATGGAGGTCTTTCTCAAATTGTCCAAAGTTTGGCAGACAAATAGCCCTTATATAGATCCACAAACGATGAAAAAACGGTATATATGTGTTTTTCCCGCCTCGTGGCTGTTAGAGAGGTATTACTGTAATTTGTCGAAATCTCGCAACTCCAACCGAAAAATAAACAAAAATTCACAGAAAACGGAGGTCCTCATGGAATCAGTCGAAATTCAGCTGATTTATACGTCTAATATATTTGTTCAAATTGTGAAAAAATGGTGTGCGTTTCTCCACTACAGCAGATTTTATACACCTTAAATGGTAATTGTCGAGTGTCACTGAGGTAGGATATGATCAGGAATAAGTTGTCATTTCAGGACCAATAAGCAATGTAGAGGCAAATCGCGTTATGTATGCTTAGGCTACCTCCATATGCTCATATTAGATGGATTTCCTTGTACCGCCGACAAATGACTCTGCTCGCACAGGCATTTGAATGAAAGTCGTGATGATACCGTTTTGGCTGCTCCAGCAACTAACTTTGGAGCGCTACCCTGCACTAACGGGACGGCCAAAAAATGTCGCGATTGTGCCAAAGAGTTTCTTGGACCATAGGCTTTCACCTCAAAAAGTTAGAGCGAAATCGATTTTTGGGTCATCATGGGCCCTCTTAGAGCATCGTCGAACTACTCAGAAATGGACTCATATCATAGGGGTCGCGGCAGCGACCCCTATAATATGTGTGAAAAGTGGCTGGAGACAGTGTAAAATAAGCTGCGCAGAGGCTGCGCAAAATCCTGCGCAGATCCTGCGCAGATTTTCATGCGCTTACGCAAGTTACGGTAGAGCACATCGAGTTTAGTATGACAGTGAAGTTTCAGCCCCGTATCACTTACCGTTAAAAAGTTGCGCCCCGGACCGGTTATGGCGGCGATGTTTTTTTTCCGGTTTCTCCTATTTGATGGTTGTATTGTACATAATGTTCGCCGCTTTCACGTGATCTGCAGCGGTGTGCCAACCTAAAGGGCTATGGGGTCTAGTAGTACTCTCTAAAGAATTTAAGGATCACAACTTTTTGAGCCGCAGCTGCGCCACAGCGCCGCAGTGGCGCCGCAAAGTCGGCTCATAGCGAAAAGTGACCATTTTTGTGGTCGTCGCTCAGGTCGAACGTTACGAGCTGGAGCTGATTTCTTTCTATATTCAGAAATTACATATATCGAACTAACTAACGGTCCAGGTTGCGTTTCTCTATCACTTCCCTAGCGACCACAGTGGCCCGTCAAAAATGGCGAAAACTCGAAAAATGAAAAATCGAAATTTCTCGCTATCTATTCAACTTTGAAAGCTCAAATCTTCCATACAATGGTTTTCTGGCACGGAGAATCGATTCCCCCAGTCAGTTTTACCGTCAGACCCACCCATCTTGCTGGGCTGGTTCCACTTTGCCGTCGGGAGGGTCAAGTCGGAAACCGCAATTTGGAGGTCCATAGTAGGCTTTACCTGGCCTCTCAAAACTTTGTCTATAGGGGTTTTCTGGTGTGCCCAGCTCATTCCCGGTATCCGTTTTGCCGTCCGACGTGTCTATATTGCTGGGCTGGTTCTACTTTGCCGTCGGGAGGGTCAGTCGGGTGGAGGGGGTCAAGTATAGCAAGCTTAACAAAAAAAATCACCCGAAATTTTAACAAAAAAAATTACCTCACCCTGACTCACAGGAAAGTCGCAGAGACCCAAATTTTTGCATGGTGATAGCCACACATCTCGACATTACAGCCTGCGAGTTTGAGCCCCTAAGCCCTCTCCATGTGTTCAGGGCAGACCTTTAAGTGAGGGTACCCAAAAGTGACCTCGAAAACGTTCATGACCGAAGTTCGAATTTCGGCTGCTATTTACTAAGGGAAAACCCTAGGCAACCCATATTGTGCATGTGACATGTCCTGACTGTGGGCTATCGATACATATATAGAAGTTCCCAGTTGGACCTCTGTGCCGTCCTGGGGTGGGTGATTTTTTTTGTTAAAATTTTAACAAATAAAAAATCTTTTTTATGTTTTGTTACTGAAGTCAGAACAGCAGCTAGAGCAAAAGTAACGTCAAATTCGAGCTCAGCGACCTCGAAAACCCTTATATACGTTGTTTTTGAGGTTGCCTGGCACTTCTGGTAGTCCAACCTGGTAACCAGCCGGGCCTGAACCGTCCGACGGTAAACGTAATCCCAGAAGTCAGTATTAGACCATAGTTACCGAAAAACTAATGCCAGATTTGAATTCAGCGCCCTGGAAAACCCCCTCGGACATGTTTATAGCCACTTCGGACTGTCCAGTTGGTCCCTGGAGGGTCCGGACGGGTCCGGCAGGGTCACGTGACCGTGGGTCGCTACCCCACCAAAATATGAAGTTCTGAGTTTCTCTGCCAAAATGCCTGGAAATAGGTTATAATCACTCACAAACACGAAAAAACAACGTTTTAGCCTTTAAAACGGCACTTTAGAGCCACCAGACTTCATACTGGACGCTGTCGGGGGCCATCAGTGACCACTAAGACTTTGGTGGGGTCAGTTGCCCTAGTTGGAACACTGGGTTAGCGGTTTTGGGTTCTAAATACGTTATTTAGTGTGCTCTATCCAAAACTGATGAGAAAAAGTTGCTAGCTGCTCTCTGGGATCCGATCCGCCACTGATTTTTTTTTGTTAACGGGTGATTTTTTTTGTTAAACCTTTAACAAAAAAAAATCACACATTTTCGTCTACTGCAACTTACTGCTAGGTGGTAGAGCAATGAAACTGGGGTGGTTTTAAAGCTTAGCCCAAGACCTATCCATGGGTCCTCAAAGTAATCGATTTGGTTTAGTTTTGCGAAAGTTCCAGCCAAAAAACCGAATTTTGATTTTTTTTTGTTAAGCTTGCTATAGTCGAAATTAAAATTTTTCAAAAGTGGTCAATTTTGGTATCAAACGAAAGCTCTAAGTGAGCTGAGCAACTTTTGTCATAGAACTGCGTACCCAAAGTGGCTGTAGAGTGCTGTAGTGGGGTGGGGTGGGGACTTAGGCTATTTTGGGTCAAAAATAAAAATTTTCAAAAGTGGTCAAATTTGGTATGAAATGAAATGCCGAAATGAGATGAGCAACTTTTGTCATAGAACTGCGTACCCAAAGTGGCTGTAGAGTGCTGTAGTGGGGTTGGGTGGGGACTTTGGCTATTTTGGGTCAAAAATAAAATTTTTCAAAAGTGGTCAATTTTGGTATCAAACGAAAGGCCGAACTGAGATGAGCAACTTTTGTCATAGAACTGCGTACCCAAAGTGGCTGTAGAGTGCTGTAGTGGGGTTGGGTGGGGACTTTGGCTATTTTGGGTCAAAAATAAAATTTTTCAAAAGTGGTCAATTTTGGTATAAATAGAAAGGCCGAAATGAGATGAGCAACTTTTGTCATAGAACTGCGTACCCAAAGTGGCTGTAGAGTGCTGTAGTGGGGTTGGGTGGGGACTTAGGCTATTTTGGGTCAAAAATAAAATGTTTCAAAAGTGGTCAAATTTGGTATAAAATGAAAGGCCTAAATGAGCTGAGCAACTTTTGTCATAGAACTGCGTACCCAATGTGGCTGTAGAGTGCTGTGGTTGGGTGGAGTGGGGACTTAGCCGATTTTGGGTCAAAAATGAAATTTTTTAAAAGTGGTCAAATTTGGTTTCAAATGAAAGCTCTAAGTGAGCTGAGCAACTTTTGTCATAGAACTGCGTACCCAAAATCGCTGTAGAGTGCTGGGGTGGGGACTTAGGCGATTTTATATGTATATATATATATATATAGGTCAAAAATAGAATTTTTTAAAAATGGTCAAAGTTGTGTCAAATGAAAGTCCTAAGCGAACGGAACAACTTGTCATGGAGCCACCCATCCAAACTTGCTGTGTCAAATAACGTCACGTGCCTATAAAACTGTTGTCTTTACTTCTTTAACCGGAATTTAAAGGATAGACACAGCCAACACACACACATATTATCCTCTTTTGTGCGGAGCATTTTTGTTACTTGTATATATATATATACTAGGTTTTAAGAAAGAAGAAAGAAAGAAAAAGAAAAAGTTTCCTTCCGAAAGAAACATTGATGACGGACAATCGAATGGTATACTCTTTCGAATGGTATAGTCAAAACCGTTCTGGCATGCTTGCAGCAAAAAATTCGGCTGGGTTTTTTTCCCATCGGTTTGGTCGAAAATTTCTCACCAACCGTAAGTGATAGAGAGACGTTTTATGGCTCATTTTGAAGCTCTTCGCAAGGCCTCATGGTAATTATCGTTAGATTTTCGATTTGTCGCTTAATAAAAAGTTACAGCCAAATAATCATAATTAGTCATAATTAAAAATTTAATTTAACTTTACTAAAGCAAAAGCTCCAAGAAAAGTTGCAGTTGCAATTTTGAATGTTATACAAAATAAAAAAATTATCGCGAAAATAATGATGCCATCGAAATTTGGCTTATATATTATAATTTTAGCTTAACTTTATTCTCTTTTTTATTCAAGATAAAATTCAAATATTTTTTCTGAAGGTTGCTGTTCTTGCTTAAATTATTGTAAAATCTGGCTGTATCTGGGTATATATGAGCTTAGGTAATATATATACATATATATATAAGCTATAAAAACTGAACTTGTTTAGAACCAGTGGCGCACATAGGAGCTTTTTTCAGGGGGGGGGGGCGGACCTCAGAAAAATTGGGGGGGTCTGGGGGCACCGCCCCCCAGAGTTGAAAAATTTTGGACAACAATGTTTAATATGCAAAAATAAGCGTAAATTCCGCAAAAATAGAAAAAATTTCGCGCCGACGGCGCGAAAATTTTTGGAAAAGTTTAAAAAGTTGCTATGGAAAGGTTTAAAACGCTGAAATAAGGGTAAATTAAGCAAAAGTAAGGTAAATTTCGCTCCGAAGGCGCGAAAATTTTTGAAATTTTACGTCCGCGCTACGCGCGGACAATAAAAATTTTCCTTTACATCTGGTTTCGGGGGGGGGCGGTCGTACCCCCCGCCCCCCCCTTATGTGCGCCCCTGTTTAGAACATCACTTGTTCGTTCATGTAGACCTTAGCTTGTAATTAGTTTTCTGAGTAAAATGCAAATGCAAAATGCACTTCAGATTTTTTGTCCTTGATTGTAATATATAAATTTTTATCCTTTAAGCATACGTAATTAAGCCTGAAGTATTTTTCACGCGTTTCAAAGAAATTTGAATTAAACGCAATCTCCCTTAGTTGAATTAAAAGAAGTTTCAAGTTTTTGGCTGGCTTCATCTGGTTTTTGAATTTTAAATTATATTTATTCAAAATACTTTAAAAACCCTTGCTATTTGTTCTATCCATAATTTTTTAATAATTCTGTTGCACTCTGCTCTGCAGTAAAGTATGTACGTAATTACTAAACACACAGCAAAAAGCTTATTCCATTCTATGTAAACAATTATATAAAACAATTATATACGTATACATATATTATATAGATTTGAGCTAGAACTGACATCTACACAACAGTGTACATAATATAAATGTGAAATAGCATTATATAGTCAAGCGGGAAAAAAAACCCACTCGCCAATGCGGGAAAAAAAACCCACCCCCAGTGTGGGCTTACCGGTATGAGCTATATAGGATTTTAATAGCCTATCTTGAAGAGCATCCAAAATAACCCTGGAGGGTGTATTATGGTAGCTCCCACTGCTTCCCTACAAATTTTTTGGGACTTTGAAATTTTTGGAAATTTTGGTCCGACCAAGTGCCGAAATTTGGCAGACTTTGCCGGGCCACCCTGAACTACTGGAAAGACTCAGACCAAAGCGGATTATATGTACCTGTAGGGCATCTGTTGCGCTTCATGATGATATATGTCATGCGACCTGGGACCTGGGGGTGACCTGGAGTTGGCGGGGAAAAAAACCCACGGCGGGAAAAAAACCCACTTTTCAAAATTAAATTTTTTTTCTAACCATTGACCGGAAAGGTCAAACCAATACATACATTTGTTTAATAGAGCCTATAGATTAAATTGGTATAGGTTTTACCTGGGTTCGTGCTGTTATGGGTGGTCCAGGGGGTCTAAATCGGACACTGTGCCATTTCAAGCCAAAATTTCAATTTTGACCAAAAATGCTTATTTTTGCCTTAAAATGGGTCTAGTTTGGCTCTAAATACAAGAAAAACACGTTTTCTACACGATAGGATGCTTAAACTGCCGAAAATAAACAATTTTAAAAATTTCCAAAATTTGCCTATGTTTATGTGTTAAAGATACAACATTTTCAAATGACCATATGACCTCAATTTTAATACAAAAACTAATATATTTTGATGCAGTTGTACTAAAAACAACCCGCTCTTTCATTTGGAATGGTTAGAAATGCTCCTGGCAGCTTGCCAAAAATTTTTTGGGGTGGGTTTTTTTCCCGCATATGGGTTTTTTCCCGCATTGGGTTTTTTCCCGCCAGTTTGGGACAATTTTTCTCGCTAACGGCACACCCTACAGAGGTGTTCTATAGCTCATAAGAAAGCTTACGACTAGCTACCTGTATAATCAGCATTTCGATATGTCAAACCATTAAAAAGTTCTGGCCAAAAATCTGAAAAGTGGGTTTTTTTCCCGCTTGACTATACGTAAGGTCTCAATGTTTTAAGGTTTTAATTTTTCAATTTAACAATAAGTATCTTCTACCAATATATATTAAATTTAAAAGCTTCGGCGGGGTTATGCTACCTATTCGAATTTTCTGAACTAAGTAATATTTTATTGTATAATATATTAATATTCATAACAAAGATTATTATTATTATTATTATTACATTAGACATTCTAAGTGCGTAAATACAATAGCGCCGCAGGCGAAAATTTTTGAGAAAAATAACATTCTGGTTAGAAGAGAGTAGCAATATTTCCAAAAAGTTTTGAAAAATTTGGACAAAATTTTTGAAAATTCTAATAAATTTAGCTTTTGACAATAGGCTAAAATTGGTTCCGGTTCCGGTACGTTTTGAAAAACCGGAACCGGAACCAAAAAGTACCGGAACCGGAATTCCGGTCGATCCCTAATATATATATATAACCCGGGAAAAAACCCAAATTGTCGACTTTTGGCTGTAACTTTTTATTAAGCGACAAATCGAAAATCTAACGATAATTACCATGAGGCCTTGCGAAGAGCTTCAAAATGAGCCATAAAACGTCTCTCTATCACTTACGGTTGGTGAGAAATTTTCGACCAAACCGATGGGAAAAAAACCCAGCCGAATTTTTTGCTGCAAGCATGCCAGAACGGTTTTGACTATACCATTCGAAAGAGTATACCATTCGATTGTCCGTCATCAATGTTTCTTTCGGAAGGAAACTTTTTCTTTTTCTTTCATTCTTCTTTCTTAAAACCTAGTATATATATATATATATATATATATATATATATATATATATATATATTATGTAGGGCGCGATAGCGCCCCTACATAATATGGGTATAAAGGCGTCTGCGCGGCCCACTGGAGACAGTGTTGGCCTGGTGCCAGCTAATTAGAGGCCCGGGAGGGGGTAAAATGTTACCATCGTAAATTACTCTAGAACAGTACTACAAGTATCACCATACTTTTGGTTAAAATTCCGAACTTCGAAATTTTGCACTAGGCGGGAGTTACCGTGCGTTTGTTTTTTTTCCTCGGTTAATAACGCTTTTCGGAAGTGCTTATGTCAGCGCAGTGTTGGAACGATATGGGCATTTTGGTCCTATACTACTATGATATGTTGGTAGGCAGGGTCCTCCCATGCAACCTTTTTGGTCATTTTGGCACCTGGCCAATTTTGGCTCTGTGCCAAGGCCCCAAAGTCGGACTATTTTTGCACTTCGGTTGTGATCAACTTTTTTCACAGGTTAGCAGCTAGATCGGTTTGGTTTGTTTTATTTGAATGTTTCGGACTATGCGCGGAATGTAACGAGGGGGATTTTTTAATTTCGCTCTGTAGCTTTCAGGAGATGGGCCCAAACG
>JASAND010022215.1:0-16792 GCA_030248195.1 Trissonchulus latispiculum
AAAGGATTTTGAAAAGGAGGGCTTGGAACCACCTCCGTGGGAAATCCGATGGACACGGACCCCATCAAATGGAGATCCCCACAGGCAGGTGCCCCCTGGCATGCATCTGGTCAGCGGCGCAAATGAGTTCCAAACTCCGCTACGTTTCTCTTGGGCTCATATTAGCCAGTTACAGCTTGTCCTTTACCGATTTAGATGCTGGCTCATATTAGACGTTTTAAATCTTGTCCTTGACACATTTAAATGTTGACCTTCATAGCTCATATTGCATTTTACATGCGACTGTAAGAAGCATTTTTCCTACTTGTCCTTCTTCCAATTTTTGGGAGCGCCGCCTTATTAAGGCTCCGAAACTCCGGTTTTAGGTGGTATGACCAATTCGCATGTCCAATAACATTTGTATGCCAAACGTCAGCCTTCCAGCTATCTCCAGTCGCTTGAACCAGGAACTGGTACAACTTTGAACCAGTTGAACCAGATCTGGCCAGTCATGCGTCGGATCCCCAAAATAACACCACCAGTGAATTCCCCATGCCCAATAACCTTTGTATGCCAAATGTCAGCCTTCCAGCTATCTCCAGTCGCTTGAACCAGGAACTGGTTCAACTTTGAACCAGTTGAACCAGATCTGGCCAGCCATGCGTCGGATCCCCAAAATAACACCACCAGTGAATTCCCCATGCCCAATAACCTTTGTATGCCAAATATCAGCCTTCCAGCTATCTCCAGTAGCTTGAACCAGGAACTGGTTCAACACTGAACCAGTTGAACCAGATCTGGCCATCCAAAGGCCGGATCCCCAAAATAACAGCACCAGTGGATTCCCCATGCCCAATAACCTTTGTATGCCAAATATCAGCCTTCCAGCAATCTCCAGCTGCTTGAACCAGGATTGAACCTGGAACTGGTTCAACTTTGAACCAGTTGAACCAGATCTGGCCAGCCATGCGTCGGATCCCCAAAATAACACCACCAGTGAATTCCCCATGCCCAATAACCTTTGTATGCCAAATATCAGACTTGCAGCTATCTCCAGTAGCTTGAACCAGGAACTGGTTCAACTTTGAACCAGTTGAACCAGATCTGGCCAGCCATGCGTCGGATCCCCAAAATAACACCACCAGTGGATTCCCCATGCCCAATAACCTTTGTATGCCAAATATCAGCCTTCCAGCTATCTCCAGTAGCTTGAACCAGGAACTGGTTCAACTTTGAACCAGTTGAACCAGATCTGGCCAGCCATGGGTCGGATCCCCAAAATAACACCACCAGTGAATTCCCCATGCCCAATAACCTTTGTATGCAAAATTTCAGCCTTCCAGCTATCTCCAGTAGCTTGAACCATGAACTGGTTCAATTTTGAACCAGTTGAACCAGATGAACCAGGCGAGATACGGTGCCGGCACTGTGCTCATCGTGTTCAGCGACCCCGATTTACTGTATATGGGTACCACCCCAAGCGCCGAAAAACGCTGTCTTGGGCGTTTTTGAACAGCCGCCCAACTTTCGGACTTAGAAATTTTTCAGCTTGAAGGTGTCCAAAAACGCTATTTTTTCCATTTTTGACCATCTGTAAAAATCGAACCAGATCGAAATTCGGAAAAAACATAAACTTGCTAAGTACCATTGCCTAGATATTCAAAAAATAGTATAGAAAAATTTTTCCTATGGGCCGTTCGAAAAATCGAGTTAACACAAAATTGATAAAAATCATGCTGAATACAGAGAAAAAAACCCCACTTTCAAACCCGTAAGAGAAAGTCGATTTTTTCAAAGTTCATTTTTTCCAGGCAAGTTTGGTAGCATTCGAAAGCTCTTGGCCTGGAGATTTCAAAAATGTAAATATTAGCTCTTAATTCCTTCCCGTTAATTAGTTAGCCTGAGGGATTAGGGCCGAAAGACTTTGACCAATTATGTAAGTTGTTCTTGATCACAGAAAATCCCATTTTACCGATTTCTGATTATATAATAATGTCTATATATGTGGTTTTGCGATTTCTGTAGAATACATAATATTTATTGGTAAAAATAATGAATGTACGTAATGTTAGTTATTTTACAGTTTTGATTTTGTTTAGTCGTGAAAAATGTAGAACTTGTACTGTACCTATAAGTTTGTTGATATGTACCGTTTAACTTTAGTGTGGTTGTATCTCTGGATCTTGTGTTTGTTAACATTCATACCTGGCTGTATTTTCAAAGTTTTTAAGTGTTGTACTTTATTTTGTAAATACCTAGGGTGTTGCATTAAATGAATTACTTGCAGGATTAAACCGTCCCTTTCTTTTATGTTATAGACCAATTTCTTTGTTGACAGCTTGAACTCGGGGCTGGTTCACTGTTGAACCAGCTGAACCAGCTGAACCAGAAGAACCAGACAAGATACGGCGTCGGCAATATGCTCATCGTGTTCAGCGACCCCGATTTACTATATATGGGCACCACCAAATGGCCGAAAATAGCCGTTTTTACGGACTTTTCCCAACTTTGACCCTGGGCGAGGAACCACGGGCGCCATGGGGCCTGAGGGTCACATCCATCGGTTTCGGCAGTATGCTCATCGTTTTCAGCGACCCCGATTTACTATATATGCGCACCACCAAATGGCCAAAAAACGCTATTTTAGACCACTTTTTGACAATTTTCTGTGTTGGGACCTCGAAAATTTTCTAAGTCCAAACGTCGATTTTTCCATTTTTGGCCATCTGTAAAAATCGACCCAGAGCGAAATTCGGAAATCAAACATAAACTTGATCTGGACCATAGCCTAGATAATCAAAAATTAGTATGGAAAAATTTTTCCTATGGGCCGTTTGAAAAATCGGTGTGCGCAAAAATCGCCCTAAAAAAGTGGTCGATACAGAGAAAAAAAACCCCACTTTTAAACTTGTAATCAAAAAGTCGATTTTTTCAAAGTTCATTTTTCCGGGCAAGTTTGGTATCATTCGAAAGCTCTTGGCCTGGAGATTTCAAAAATGTAAACTTTAGCTCTCAACTCCCTACCGTTAATTAGTTTTGGCTAATTAACAGTTTCCCTAATCCGCAAAGTGCCTTTATAGCTCATATTATGAGGGGCGCTCCGCGCACCCTCATGATAAGACTATGAAAAGTATGAATAATAATCTTTCTAATAAATTAGATATTTGAATTTTAGTTTACAAGTTTTCAATGTCTAAACGAAAAAACATCTATATATTGTTTTTAAAATCCTTTAGCTCGTAAAATCTTTTCTACTTTCTGCACCTTTCTCCCTATGCAAATACAGCGAAGCACAGCCCTAAAGCGTTTTATATCACAATGCAATTAGACGAGGCACTGTTCGCCCAATTGCAATCAGACGAACAATGGCAATTGTAGTTAGACTAAAAATTGTCCGTCTAATTGCAAATTGCAATTAGACGGAAACTGCTTTTAGACTGCAACACATATATATACGATTATAATACATCTATTACGTAGACCAGCATATACACTTGTAGTGTCGGTTGCATCTACTTTCGAAAAAGACAACACAACCACTAGCGTAGATAAGGGAGAGAGTGTGGCTAGGGGCCGCCGCCCCCCCCCGAAAATGGTTTTGCCCCCCTGACAAAAATTAACCAGAAGAAAAAATTTTAAGCCCGCACGAAGTGCGGGCTTTTAAATTTATTATAAACGCAAAGAAATTGTACAAAAATGCTCCAAAAATTAGTGCATTTGTACTTCATTCAAAAATTTTCGCGCCTTCGGCGCGACTTAGTTATTAGTATATATGTTACGTACCGTATGAGATTTTGTACCGTATAATACGGTACGGCAATTTTCGTACCGTATTAAACGGTACGTACCGTATAATACGGTACAACTTTTTCTGTACCGTATTAAACGGTACGTCCCGTATTATATTGTACGGTTAGTTTTTGTACCGTATTGGCAAAGAACTGAATCTGATCTGCAAGACTAAAAAGATGTTGCTCTTTCTTGCAATTCTTATTTCTATGCCACATAAAATTCTGAATTTCTAAATCTATTAATTCTATTAAATATTCTGAACATAAAAAGTGAAAATGGTTGAACTTAACTTTGGAAAGTCAACGTGTTCACACAAAAAGAACGAAAATACATATAAACAAACAAATAAATGTTAAGGTTTTAAAAAAATTTTAATTTTATAAGTGCTTAGATTTGAATGATATTCAAATATTTTCATACGGTTTTGTTGGAAACTAAAGCTTGAGACGCTATTTTTGGGAAGAAAGCGATGAAGATGTAGGAAATAGTTCCATCCTCGTTCCTTAAATAAAACAAATGATACAAATTTTGCCGTTTCGCCTAAAAGATAGCTTCTCAAGATTTCGCTTCCGACAAAACCGTCTGAAAATATTTTGCATGTCATTCAAATCTAAGCACTTATATATAAAATTAAAATTTTTTAAAACCTTAATATTTATTTGTTTATTTATATATTTGAATTTTTATTATTTTTGTGTAAAAACGTTGACTTTCAAAAGTTAAGTTCAAACATTTTCACTTTTTATGTTCAGAATATTTAATAGAATTTGAAGTTCAGAATGGCATAGAAATAAAATTTAGCAAGAACAAAGTTTCTGTATTTTTTAGTCATACAAATTGTAGGAATTGAAAATTTTATAATTCTATGATTATTTTAGCATACGACAGCTTTTTCTGAATATTTTTGCAAAAGGTGCTTTAAAACCTATAGCTTGGGGGCATTCTCCAAATGCAACCTGTCCGCAACAGCGCCTCAGTTTTAGTATGCACAGAAATAAGTTAGGTTTTAGTGCAAAAATACGGTTTTGTCTGAAGCGACATCTTGAAACTGCTTATTTTGTAGCAAAACTGCAAAATTAGTATTATTTGGTTTACTTAATATTATTTAACAGCTGTATTCAGTTCTTTTCCAATACGGTACAAAAACTAACCGTACAATATAATACGGGACGTACCGTTTAATACGGTACAGAAATTGTTGTACCGTATTATACGGTACGTACCGTTTAATACGGTACGAAAATTGCCGTACCGTATTATACGGTACAAAATCTCATACGGTACGTAACATATATACTATATATAACTAAACCTTTACTAGTTTGCTTTACTTTACTTTGCCAGGTTTGTAGTTTTATTAGCTGCATTATTGCAAACATGATTGCCTTAAATGGTGGATACTGGAAATGTGCTGCTTGGAATACCCTGTTCTCATAATGGGAGCATCCAATCTGAGTTTTCGTACGAGACTGTAGAAGTGGCAAATATATAGCAAATTAAACTACAAAATTTGGTTTGGCAATTGATAATATACAATGCTAAGAATTCAATGTTTCAATAGCGTTTTAATAGCAAAATTGAAAAATTTTCTCAACTTCTGGGGGCCCCGCCCCCCAGACCCCCCTTTTTGGGTTTTAGCATACCGCTTTCGGTTGCAATAGATTTTAGCTTAGAACCTTATAAAAATTTTGTACGTAGTGTTCATACATTGAAGTTCAATGTGCATTGAGCAAAAAATAAAAAAATTTAACCCCCCCCGGACTTCGGTCCAAACCACCCCCCCCCTGAAAATTTTTTGTATCTACGCCACTGAACACAACCGTCATTAAAACACTTCATGAACGTGACTGACAAACCTGAGTGCAAAAATTACACTTTTCAATATTCAATTTCAAGCATGTAGGGCACTGTAATTTTCCAGGCTTCCCACAGCCGGGAGTTTCGCAAACTTTGGCATCGCCCATAATAAAGAATGCACAGTAACAACGTATATATATACGCTTCTACTCCTAAAAATAAATTATATATATACATATATACAGGGTATTTTTTAGGGATTTTTTCCGGGGGGGGGGCTTCCCGGGGGGGGGGGGAAGAAATTTTCGAGGGGAACTTTTAGGGGGGACAGTATTGCAAAAATCAGGGTGCTCCCCGGGGACCGGGGAAGCGGGATTTTTTGCAAAAATGAGCAACAAATAGTATTTTGGTGTATTCTGCATGCATATTTGTAGAAAAGCAAGAATTCTCAAAAATTCTTAGAATTATATATATAGGTCAAAAAGGTTCAGGCTCAGATTTTCGAATTGTCGCTTAATAAAAAGTGATAGCCAAAATTTCCCGCCGCCCTATATATACGTATATAAATATATACGCATATTGCAACCATAGGTGTACCTTAAGAAATCGTTGGGGGAGGGGGTAGCCGCAATTAGGGTGGGTGGGGTCAGCCGTTTTGAGGTGGGGTGGGGTCTGGAAAAATCGAATTTGGGGGGGGGGGTAAAAATTTTTGGTCAAAAATTTAAAAAAATTCGCAACTTTGCTAAAAAAAGGTTATTCCCAACTAAAAATCAAAAATATTTCTTCATTTTTGCTCATTTATTCGAAAAAACTTGGATTTTTTGCAAAAATTTCGAATTTTTCCAAAAAATTTCGAATTTTTACTAATTTTGAAGCAAAATTTTCAAAATTTTGAGGGTGGGGTCTGGCAAATTTGGGTGGGTGGGGTCTGGGATTTGGCCATTTGGGGGTGGGGTCTGCCTCCAAAATTTCGAGGGTGGGGTCGGCACTTTTCCATTTGGGGGGAGGGGTCCCCCCCCCACCCCACCCCCCCAGGTACACCTGCTATTTTTAAAAAATATTTACATGACTTTATATGTTCGCTTAATAAATGAAAAAGAAGATAAAACCTGAAAAACGGAATCAATAAACGTCAGGCAAAGGTTACGACTCCCCTCTAAAATTTGGAAGGAGCCCCTTCCCGCAGACTGATAATTTTGCACAATTACCCGTATAATTTTGTTAAACATCATGCTAAAATTTTTTACGACGACCCCCCCCAGCAGATCCCATCCAACCAAAACCTGAGCCGTGCCAACATCCAAGCTTTTTCCGAGTGCTAAAACCAATACTAAGCACTTCTGACAAATTAAATAGAAGAATCGGGTTTTGGCCAGCAAGAAAAAACTTTCAATTAGACAGCAAACAGTGAAACAAAATAATCATTCATGGTATTTTGCGAGTTAGAAAACAATTAGAAAAAATATTTGAATTCTTTTCAAATTGTTTTCTACGCAGGAAAACATTTAAAAACAATCAGAAAACAATTATATAAGTCAATCGGGAAAAAAGCCACGTCAAAATTTCGGGAAAAAAAGCCACGACCGCCGTGGCCTAACGGGTGAAGCTATTGCCGTAATATTTGGCGTGTAGAATGGTGACCTCAATATAAGCCCACACGCCGATTTTTAGCTTTCTATCTCTCCTCTATAGTCAACAGCGGGGTCGACATTTTTTGGAAAATTTTGTTCCTGAAAAGGCGGGAAAACGGTAATGTTTCAAAAATTCATAACTTTAGTGTCAATAGCGCTATCTGAATAATTTCTATTGCAATCAAGAGAGAACATGTCTGGCTTTGTCCTCATACTATTGCAAACAGTTCAAGATGTCACGTTGTCTCTGGGCAGGTGTGGCTTTTTTCCCGATGATTTTGACCCATCGGGAAAAAAAGCCAGTCGATTGCGAGACCCATAGTGAGCAGTTTTTCTGGATTTCTGGCATGATAACTATGTTGAAAATAATCAGCAATTCAAGTTTTACAAAGCAATACCGTTTGTATGTGTTTAGTTCCTGAAATGAGCAACTTTTTGGCTAATATGTCACGTCAGTCGTCTTGACCGCAGCACGCCACATTTCATCCTGAAATTGGCACATTTGGCCAAAAAGAGCATTACGAATTCATTGGAAAACACTATTTTGTCGTTAGTCTTCATTTTAGCAACTTTTTAAAAAAATTTGTATGTTTACGTTATATTTGATGAAACCTAGCCAGTTTATGCTGCAAACTAAAAAGTTCTATTTAATGCTTTACGAAGGCAATTTGCCTCGGTAAACAACAAATCTAGGGTAAATAAGCGACGCTGAACACGTTGGAACACTCAGAATTGGTTTACGCCTTCAGGATATGCTTCGACCAAAGTGGCTTTTTTTCCCGATGAGTGGCTTTTTTTCCCGATTTTGGCTTTTCTCCCCAGGAAATAAATCACATAGTACTCTCTATTGCTACAGTCCAGAGAAGTCATTAATACATGAAAATAATCCGTAGGGGTTGCCATTCTTCCAACTACAAGAATTTTCCCATAATTCCAAAAAATGAGTTCTACACGTCCAAAAGTTTGAAAAAATGGCGTTTTTTTCCCGATTGACTATAGATATTTTATCGATTTTTAATTGATTTCTAATTTGGAAATCATTTCGAAAAAAATTGAAAAATTTAGAAAAAATTTCGTAATGTAGAAAACATTAAAAAAACAAAACAAAAAATTATTTTTTTCTAATTGTTTTCTGGCAATGGGCTTCGTGTGTCTCAGAGGGGGCAGACTGTAGCCTGGGTATAGCCATGGGGGGAAACCCCACATTTTCGGATTTTGGCTGGAAATTTTTTATTTTTTTGTGGGGTTCCCACCTCATCCCCACGCCCAGCCGGGTACCCCCTCATAAAGGGCGAGAGCACCCCGACCTGGCCACGGGGAGAGGAGGCACATCGCCAAGTAACCAGCGCGCGAAGGCAGACCAGGACCTTAGTTAGTGTGATGTACCAGCACGCACGGGAAAACTGGGGGAGTGCCTCCCCCCGTGACCAGCTCGGCTAACATATATTTTCCAAGCGGCCCAAACATCAGCTAAATTAAAGCCCTTCACATAACAGCAAACGTGTGGCTCACACCTGTAGGTCGTCCAAAGAGGCCTCAAAACAGTTATTTAGTTAGTGCAGACGTGATCAAGACTACATAGGTATATATGTAATATGTATGTATATATACCTCTGCAAATATAAACAGTAATTGTATACACCTCTGTGTACATTAAGGAAATTTTCCCTAAATGCTCGAATCTAAGTATATATGTATATACTTACATTGTAGTCTAGGGAAAATAATTTAAGTGAATCTGAGCGTATATATACGTAGATATATCACATACTTCACAATCTTACTCTCTAGCTTACTTCCTGAAGTAATATTGTACTATAAAAGCTTATATACATATATATTTCGTAGATTTCTGCTGTATTCCATTACGTATATAAGTTCTCGTTAACACGTCTTAAAATCTAAAGATGCACTAAAACAACTCAATTTCAGTATCACATACGTATATACATGCGGACGCGTATATATAAACTTATTCCTTGTAAACCGCATTTTTATTGTCGATTGAGACAATGTATATATAGGCTATTATTATCATTTTCAAAACTATATATATATATAACCTGACTTCAGTAACTAGGGTAAGCTACGTATGCGTTAAGTTATTGGCATCAGCTCACAGCGATCCCACAGTGCCACGTTCACGTCCCCGCCTGATCAGGGCAATAATTCCGCCGTACAAAATACTTACAATAACGAGTACATCTTACTAATGAGATGGGGGTGACATGACTGGGTTGGAGGGAGGTGGATGGGGAAGGAGGTAGTATTCACTACCATTTTATACTCTTCCCCACAATGATTTTAACCCTTTATGTACCCCGGTATTTCCTGAGATACATTTTTCTAAGCCCTCTTACACTCAACCAGTTTGCTGGACCGAGTTCTTTTCTGACTGAAAATAAACTTTGATATGTTGCCTATATTTCTGACATAAAACGGCCCTCCTATCTTCTTTACATGTGGAGCAGTGATGAAAAATGTCCTCAAAATTTTGTCTAATTTGACAGTTTGACTTTGGACATTGTGTATCTTCTGAGCTACAATCCGATCTGACTACCAAGTGGACCCCATAGCAAATGATGCACGAGAAATACGATAGAAACACTTAAATTGCTCTATCAGCTGTCCGTTGCAAGATACGCTTGATTTTTTAACATGTATTTTTGGAGAGTCATCTGTATTTTACCCTTGTATCTCCTGTGCTACATTTGCTTCCTCAGCCTTGCTAAAATTTTGAACTAAGTGATATATTCAATTTTCATTCCTTCTGAATTTATCAGAAAGGACGCAATACAACGTTCTGAGCACTGTCCTCAGTTATTTACTAAACACAATTACTGTTGATGTAGTCAGTTCATCAGCTTGTGCCTTCAGTTCGCATCGAGACTCAATTAGTTTAGTGTCATCATGCATTATTTTGCTGAATAGCGGAAGACCAGTATAACGAAAACGACACCAGTAGGGACAAATAGAATCCGTATCAGTGGCGCAGCCAGAACATTGTGACGGGGCATGCGGAACAGGATTTTTGACAATCGGGTCTGTGTCCTCCCAGGTGTTATTGCTGGGCTTTTATTTTCTACTAGAGGGGGCATAAACGACCCTCTCTGTCCCAAAATGTGTCCCCCCCCCCAAACTAAGGGAGTGCGCTTTTTTGTACCAAATCAGGGTTTTTTCAAAATTTTACCTGTGCTTTTGTGTTTTTTAAGAAAATGTGTGTTTTTTAAAAAATTCTGTGTTTTTCCTGAAAATTGCTTTTCGCAGAATTAACACGGTTTTTACAGCATTTATAACTATATTTAGCATTTTTCGCGTGTTACCGAAGAAATACAAAACATATACTGCTTGCATAGTCTTTATTATGTAGGGGCGCGATAGCGCCCCTACATAATATGGGTGTAAAGGCGTCTGCGCGGCCCCCTGGAGAACGTGTTGGCCTGGTGCCAGCTAATTAGAGGCCCGGGAGTGGTAAAAAGGTTACCATCGTAAACAACTCGAGTATTACTACAGTACCACCATACTTTTGGTTCGAATTCGAAACTTCGAATTTTTGCACTAGGCGATAGTTACCGTGCGTTTGTTTTTTTCTGAGTAAATAACGCTTGTTGGAAATGCATTTTACGGCGAAGTGTTGGAACGATGTGGGCATTTTGGCACCATACTACTATTATATTATATGCACTGTTTAAGCTCCTTATATATATATATAGGGGGGTGGGGCAACTTGGGAACCTGGGGCAACATGGGACAAGATTGACCTAACATTTGTTTAAGCCTATACCATATAGAGGTCGGGGAAAAAAACCAACCCGCAAGTGGTGGGGAAAAAAAACCAACCCCCCGTTTGGGCGATGGGGATGAGCTAGCGGGCTCAAATTTTGCATGCATGTTGGTAGGGCCCATCCCACCTACCACACCAAATTTGAGCTAAATCGGACCACTTTTGAGCATTTTGTGACATTTTGAAAATTTTGGCATTTTTGACCCCCCAAAAATTCAAAATTTGCCTATTTTTGAAGGCCTGTAAAAAATTTTCCATAGCAGTTAGATAATAACTTTTAATAGTTTCTATGAGAACAACATGTGCTCTTTCCAAAAATGTCGGTCTCGCCTTCCTGCGACGCTTGGCAAGCTGCCAGCAGAATTTTTACAAAATGGGAAAAAAAACCAAGGGGTGGGAAAAAAAACCAATTTTTGCTTTTGCTGCCAAACTCCCAAAAATGGTTCTTAGTTGCTCAAAAGTCATCCACATAGCAAGTTTAATGCGTTCTTTCACGTGAACAGCTCAAAATTGCATTTGGACTTGGCAATTTTGTGCTAGCCGGTAAAAACCTCATTTCGGCGGATCGGCTGTTTGGCTCAGCTAAAGCGGCCAAAAAGTACTCTGGGACAAAGAAATACGCGAAAAAAACACTGAAACAACGTTTATTTTAATTTATTTCATCGAATTTCGAAAGATTTACAAATTTTTGCATTTTAACATAGAAACTGGCAAATTTGATGAAACCTAGCCAGTTGATGCTGCAAATTTTGATGTTTGATTTTCTCACTTATTATAAGGAATATCGCAAAAATAACTGCAGATATGAAGTCAGCGACGCCGATTTTACCTGTCGCATGCATAAAATCGTTAATATGAGTTACCCTGACCGAATACTGGGGTTGGTTTTTTTTCCCACCGGTTGGTTTTTTTTCCCGCCATTGGTTTTTTTACCCCGGCTAATTAACCATTAATTGCTAATTAACGACAGGACCTAGAGAGGCGATTTATATACCAAAATGACAGTCTAGACAGGGCTTGATAAGAAAATAATTTGTAGCCGGATTGCTCCACTGGGTAGTTCTGCAGAGTCCAAAAAGTGACTACCTTGGTTTTTTTTCCCCGACCTCTATACTATTCTCCCTTCTAATTTAGCTAAATTTATATTTTTCTGAAAGCACGTGACTTATACTTTCCAGTAAACAAAACATTGACCATGTACGTTTTATGTGTGTCAATTTACATCCAACAGTACAAGTCACATTTTCGATCCAAAAAAAGGTATACCTTTTTCAAAGTTAAAAATTCCTGCTAAATTCCTACTGCGGAGTCATGAAAACATGTTGTATAGGGTAAAATATCCTGAATTTTTCAGGGGTACCAATATTTTTGTTGTAGCATTTTTTCAGTGTCCTCAGTAAGATCCCGTTCCAAGTAGACCCGAGCATACCAAGTAGCCCCGTTCTCAGCAATAGGGGGCAATTTGGAACAACACGTTAAACACCTAAATTCCCAAGTAAGCCATGTATATAAACATAAGTCCAAATCTTATACACCTGCTCCCTATCTAGTGAACCCATAGAGCTGTGTCTATTCCTCCTCCTGAACACCTCAGTTACCACTGACGTCAAAAACCAGCACTGAGTCTGAATCAGAGTCAGCCCATGATGACAATAAGCCGGTTTCGTGGCCACAGAATCCGGATCTTCAGGTTGCTTCTGCGGTTTCTGAGGTGCCTTGCGGTGACTTTGTGGCGGCCAAATTCATCGACGTCACTGGAAAGGCCGCTTGGTTCATCGGTAGTTAGGACATGTTAACTGAAGATTTGACCAAATCGTCGACTTTGTCTTCAACTTTTGGGGGGAAACTTTACGCTACGTGTATTAAACGTTTTCCGACTGTTTTTTGACAGTTTTTTTATTTCTATGCTATTATTTCCAGAACTTTGTTTAAAAAACTGCCTTAAAAGTGCAAATTTTAACATTGTTATACTTTTACCTGATTGGTTTGCTTTAAGTGTTTGTGTAAGTAAAAAAGTTTGGTAGAAATTTGTTTGTCTTCAATTTCTCTACATTTTAGATAGCATTAGTTTCGGTTAGACTCTAAGAATTGAGTAATAAATAGGTAAAAGCGTCAGCGGTCGTCATCTTGTACCAAGATGGGCCAAGGGGCTACTTGGTATGGGTAACTTGGTATGATGGAATTTTAGGCCCAGTGCGCACACATGTCTACTATATAGAACAAGCTTTGCAGTCCCAAGTAGCCCCGAGCTCGCAGAATCGATAGGCATAATTTTTGTCTAGACCAGTCGGGGCTATGATGAATGGCAGCATTTCTACCAAAATTTTTGTCCCAAGTTGCCCCACCCCCCTATATATCAATTACCTCATTGCTGGAAAGGGATCCTTTAAAATGACAGAAGGACAAGAAATAAAAATGCTCCTCTGGAGCATGCAAAAAGTAATATGGGTGATGGTGGGGTTGTAAAATGAAAAGAGGACTAGTCTTTAAAATGCTTAATATGGGGCTAGGTTCAAAAATAGAAGAGTACTAGGTTGTGAGCGAATTAATATGGGCACAGCTTCGCCGAACAACCCATATTCGCTGGAGTTCACGCTTCGTCTTAGCTTTTGTCGCCTACAGAGCTATATAAAAGTGTCAGTCAGTAATAAGAAATTTAAGAAGTTGAATACTCATTGAATATATTTAGCTGCATACACTGTTAGACTTGCTAGGAATATATACTTAAATTATCATCATGTGGTCGTGTTGAACTGCAGCAAGCAACGAGATGAGATCTAAGGATATGCTAAAGCTATTGGTTCAAGCAGGATGGAAATAGAGATCAGAGTCCTAAAATTATTCTTGAGATAACGTAAATTTTCCGTATAAATGGATAAAATACACTGGTTAGTATAAAGAGTTTCTCAAAGAAAAAGTTTGCTAAAATAAATGTTCAATCAAGCTCGAATACATATATACATACGTAGCGGTAGCAGTAGAGATTGTTTATGCACTATAAACTAAATGTAGTTTGGATGGATATGCATAATGACTTACATTTATAAACCGCGAATATGGGTTGTTCGGGGAAGCTGTGCCCATATTAATTCGCTCACAATCTAGTCCTCTTCTATTTTTGAACCTAGCCCCCACTGGGCTTATTCTAGGGATTTTTTCTTGGGGGGGGCCCCCCCCAAAGGTCCGAGGGGCAAGGAATTTTTGGGGGGGGGCGAAAATTTTTCGAAAAATATGCTAAAAATAGCGCTTTTTTCCTGGCATATACTATAAAAGTTGATTTTCATAGCAAAAATAAGCAGATTTAGTGTTGAAAAGGGCAAAAATTGAGTAAAAATCTCCGGCGAAGCCGGAAAATTTTTGAAAATTTGGCCTTCTGAGCGATTTTTTCAGGGCAAAAGTTGGTACCAAAAGAGCACCCACTTTTTTTGGGGAGGAGCGATTTTGGGGGGGGGAACGATTTGTGGGGGGGGTAGGGTGTTTGGGGGGGCCCCCCACCCCCACTAGAATAAGCCCAGCCCCATATTAAGCATTTTAAAGACTAGTCCTCTTTTCATTTTACAACCCCACCATCACCCATATTACTTTTTGCATGCTCCAGAGGAGCATTTTTATTTCTTGTAAAGGATATTTCAATGTTCTGAACGTCAAATATCTGTGTTGAAGACGTTGCGCTACAATGGGGGATCTGGAGGGCGGAGCCCCCCAGACGTTGAGATTTTTTGAAAATTGAACCTGTTGTTTTGAAATCCTTCAAAACTTTTGGACTCCCGTCATTTCTTGAATTTGGAAACATAATTTCGTAGAATAATACGCCTATACAGCCCAAATGGCAGCGTTGCTTAGAATAATGAAGGCTACACTAAAACTAATGCCCAGACGAAAAACAAGCAGAAGTAAAAACAGATATGTTATATATGATATTAGCGCCGAAGGCGCAAAAGTTTTTGGAAAAACTAAATTATATATGCTTAAAATCAATAAAAATTTGCTCCTTCAGGTGAAAATTTAAGTGTGCTTTTTAGTGTTTTTTAAAATTTCGTGTTTTTTAAAAAAAGTGTGCGAAAACAATAAAAACACAAAAAACAGTTTACCAGACCAGACCAGAACCAAATTTCCAAAATCTTCCCAAAGATTTGCCTTTTTAGCACTAAATCTGCTATATTTTTAGGCCAAAAACTAATTTTTTATACTGAATTCAATATTTTTTATTGAATACTAAAACATTAGCGCTCTTGTGAACGGTTGTGTCTGAATAAAGCGAAAGACCCAAGCACTAAGCAGCTATAAATGACCAGGTGCTCCCAGCAGTCAATTTAACAGCAATTGAACAATGAAAATCATAGCTAGCAATAAGACGGGTATCTGGAGGCGGTATACCCCAGCTAAAAGGTAAAACATTTTATAGAATATGAAAGGCTTGAAACCAATTTTTTTGTGTAAAAAGTATATAGTTGAAATTAAAAGAAAGGACTAGAAAATTTCTGCTGTTTTCCAGTTCCAATGGTCTCATGTTGTCATATTATGGTGTTGATCAAGTTTTGTTTTAGCAGAGTATATGCATACGTACTCTGTTTTTGTTGATCTTTTTATAATAATATAAAAATATAATAGACAGTATTATTGACAAGATCGCAAACTCAGGATTCCTATTCCTATAAAAATCTATAATAATTTTTCAATTGCCAGTTATATATCTGCAAGACTAAAGTTAGGAACTTTTATTCTAAGAAAATTAAACTTGTCCCGGAATAATAATGTGAATGATATAATAGCAATCAGCAATGCGTAAGAACGCAAGCAGGCGTCGGTCGCTAATTTTTAGGAATTACTATAATGTTTGAAACCAACTTTTTGCGATAACTTTTTCAGAAAAGTTTCTTCTAGTTTCAGCTACTACTACTATTTTATTGCCAGTACAACACACACTAGGCAATTGCTATGAAATACAAAACAGCAAGTGATAAACATGTAGTGTACACAGCCACTGAAGACCGAAAGCTGAAATCTAATTTCCTCAGGACAAACTTCCTTTGCGTCAAGCCAAGAACGTTTGAGTGATACGTTTGCCCCTAATGCAAAAAAGAAACTATGCTCCGGATCAAAGCGGAAAAATTGTGCTGGAATAAATTTGGATATATACCTACATCTTTACTGTTGACTGTAGAAGTAGGGTTGCTTATGCCTGAACAGATTCACACCAATACTTTTCTTGTACATTCAAGGACAAATAACTGTACCAGCGACGTCGCGAAATTTTTGCTTCTAGTTTGCTTTCTATTCGTCGGGTGAATTTTTGTTATTAACGAATCCTGACGGGGCATGCGGCCGCATGCCCCGCATGCCCCCTGGCTGCGCCCCTGATCCGTATATATATATTTGTTCAGCAGAAAGATTACTTCTTATAAATTGCATCCAGATTGTATTTTGTGATAGATATTGATAATTCAATAGCTTAGTGCTATATACATTAATTTTGAAATAGCAGCAATACAGAACCATCTGTGAGCGTTGACAGCATCAGTCAAAGTTATTCAATATCTCAATATACATTTAATGTAATACGTATATTGTGCCTAGGTGGCAGTACTTAGCAAGTTTTTGGTAGAAATAGATTGTGGTATTACAAATAATTGTTAGCTTCATTCTGTCACGAGCCCACTGCTATGCCTCAACTTTGTACCTCCCAACACTTTCTCCAACATGCAATCTTTCGTCCTAATGATTTTAAGCATATATAATTTGGTTTTCCAAAACTTACTTGCCTTTCGCGTCATATATCTGTTTTTACTTCTGCTTGTTTTTCATCTGA
>JASAND010022216.1:0-105073 GCA_030248195.1 Trissonchulus latispiculum
TCGATGTACTTCTTGGTAATGAATATTACTTTGACATTGTGGAACCAGAGAGAATTGATTTAGAAAAAAACCTAGTACTACTACAGTCCAAACTCGGTTGGATCTTATCTGGAAGATCAACCAGGACAACAAAACCTTCGGATTCCGTTTCACTGCTTACAACGGATACAGTCAATCAATTTGGATTCAGAATTGACGAAGAAATCGAAAAGTTTTGGCAATTAGAATCGATTGGAATAACTGATGACGGACAGGTCAAAGATGATGATGAAGCGATACAACAGTTCAACAAAACAGTGAAATTAGTCGATGGCAGATACGAGGTCTGCTGGCCCTGGAAAGAACACAAGCCAGAACTGTCCGATAATTTTCAGCTCGCGTTAGGAAGGCTGAAATCACTTCAGAAGCGTCTACAACAATTTCCTGATGTGAAGAAGAGATACAACGAAACGATAGCCAACCAGCTAGATCTGGGAATCATAGAACGGATAAACATCGACGATAAAGATGGTCCTTTGGTGCATTATATTCCCCACCATTGCGTGATCAACATGAATCGTCCTACAACGAAGTTGCGCATAGTTTATGATGCCTCAGCGCGAAGAAGTAAGCATCACCGAAGCCTCAACGAATGCTTGTTTCGTGGTCCAGTAATTCTGCAGGATCTATGTGGTCTACTAATGAGATTCCGGTTGTGCAAAATTGCAGTGATCAGTGATATTGAGAAAGCATTTCTGCAAGTGGGATTACAACTGCATGACCGTGAAGTTACAAGATTCCTGTGGTTGAAAGATTTGGACACTGGAAAGATAGAGGATAATCTGGAAGTGTACCGGTTTCGAAGGGTTCCTTTCGGGGTGGTGTCCAGCCCTTTTCTTTTGGGCGCAACAATAACTCATCATCTGAAGAAAGCTGGTACACCGACTGCTCACTTATAGGTGAAGTATTATTGGTATTGGTATCCAGCGGAGCCTAACAATATTGATTGCAATGAACATTGTGCTGTGCTTGACACTTACTACGTTAATATGTTTGATACGAAATGCACAGATTTGGTAGGCGTCGTATGCCAAATATCCGACTTTAACCGTTGTGGAATTGTAAGCGGTAAGTTATTAAGTCAGGTGTAAGTTGCCTTCTTGCTGCGTCGCTTTCACCAATTTTCAGATTGCATGCAATAATAACCGGGTACTGTTTAACTACTGATCGAAACTACTTAAAATTTAAACTCAAGTTGCAGGCCATATGTTACAAAATTTAGTGTGAATATGACCAGAATCCGTGACCGTAAATGTTTTCTCGTGGACCCACCCTTGAGTGTTTACAATTTATTAGTTCTATTCAAAAACGTGTAAAATATTAGAGCTAGTAGAAATAATATAAAACGGATCGGTAGATCGAATTTGTAATAACAAAGTTTGGATCCTCATTGTTTAGTAGTCTAATATGGATCTTAAGTAGACAAAGTTTTTATGTTGAAGGGTTACTGGGCGTTATTATTTACCGATTCGGCAAAGCATTTCAGCAAAGCTTAATTTGACCTAATAACAACAAAAGACTGAGCCAAAGGGAATACAGTGAAGGGTGTGTGAGGAAAACGCGAAGCGGTGTTCGTGGAGTAGCCATAATCTGCCAGCTATTTTTGTCAATGAGAAAATTAATGCTTACCTTTTGCTTTTCCTTTAATTTAAGTCAAAAAATGAGGTTAACTTTTCAAATTGACAAAGTTCTGGGTTTTGGTTACCGAACTCTGCAAATTATAAGCACTGTTAAAATCTAGTTATCAGATACACCCAACTTAGTTGATGTCCATTCTCTGCATCTAGTTAATACAACGAAAACCACTTCGTTAGAAAGTAAACAGAATCTCAGATACTAGTTGCGTTCTCTTACAAAAGCTTTGCAAATGCTGTCTGCTACTGCTACATTTATTCATGCACAGACAATATTTACAGATAACACATCCCCTTCTAATTGTATTCAGTCTTCCACAGTTTTGTCCATGCCTGCTTCATCAACAGCTAGCTCAGTGAGCATTGCCAATTCAACTAGCTTTTATTTTCCGAGTTCAACAACAGTGGAAACCTCCTCAATAGGTACAAATACAATCATGTCAATAACATCAACAACTACTAAAGATACAACTATTTCTATTAACAACCGAGAAACCAGTGCTGACGTAATTGTTTCTTCGCAGCGTATTCCCATATCTACAACCCCATCAGCATCAACGGAACTTCAGCTTTCCACAGCTGCGATTACCACACCAGCAGCAGCGAGCACACTGGTCCCAGCGACATCTAAAAGGTCTAAAACTACTTCAGCTGCAGCAATAACAACAACCAAATTGATGAAACCTAAGTCTGGCACAACGATGATTTCTTTTTCGACAACACATGGAGTACTGTCACCAGCTAATCCCCAACGGGTTACTATATTCAATTCTTTGTAAACGGTTTGCTTATTGCGCTATTAGTGCTAGTCTAAAAGTCAATCACAAATAAAATTCTTTGACGAATATTTTGTTTTGTTACTGAGTAATTTGCGGGTTTAATAGTACAGTAATTTACTATTCTGTCGACTTGTTTTACAACTTAGAGACTCCTAGGATAGATTCCAGTTATGGCACATTTTCTTGCAGTAGATTCTTGCATTTCAATTCAATCCCTGGTATACCACAAGTTACTTGGGAACACCACTAATGTAGAAATTATTAAATATATAATAATAATAATAATAATAATAATAATAATAATAATAATAATAATAATAATAATAATAATAATAATAATAATAATAATAATAATAATAATAATAATAATAATAATAATAATAATAATAATTAAAGCAACTAATATCTTGTAGAAAAAAGCACATAAAGTGCCTGTGTAAATTTTTCCCTGTGTGTTTATCAGTTCTACTTTTGCTTTATCGATGCTATATCAATTTTTGCAACGACTAGCAGTTTTAAAAAAATCTAACATTTTGCAATGAATCGTTACCGTTGGTGTAAAGTATAACGTGCGTTTGCATCATTAGTTAAACAATCAAATTGATATTATATTTTGTATTTCAATAAAGTATTCGGAAAATAAGCATCAGTCGAGGCTAAAAGGTTATGGAAAGTAGCAGTTATAGTTTTAATTATTTTAGACGGATGTGATAATATCCCAGGAGACCAAAAGCTACGGCGCTAATTATTTCTCAGCACAATTTTGAAAGCTCCGCTAATCCTTCCTCCGTGTCCCCTTTACCCAGAAAATGCACTAGGTATACCCATCTGTCACTATTTATCCGTAATCGAAATGTTCTAATAGCAGTGTAAGTTGTCGCGGGAGAATGACCAAAAGGGAAGGCTTTAACCAGGAACTTGTTTTTAAATAACAGTAATAATTCCGCTGAATTTTGCGAAAGCATGGCTGCCACTACTGAAACTGCACACAAAGATGTTTCCAGGTCTTCGTGAGATGCCATTCTATCCTTAGGGACAAAACTTGACAACGAACGAAAGAGCGCTGTTGGCTTCGTCACTAGAAAAATTTAATCTCTACGCTGCGACGTTGTCATTGGAAGATCGGAATGTGATGGGTTTCAAGCTCAACGAGCTCATGTCACGCTGTCGATATAATGGAAAAGATAATTGCACCAAGTATAACCAAAGGTTGCTGACACAAATAAGACTGTACTTAGGAATGCGCTGCTGGAAGAAACTATAGAATTAATACGGCCACAGATGAAGTGCTGCAATCTGAGTAAAAATTACTTTCTCAACCTATTGTAGCTAAAGTAGCAAGCTGAGTTCCCACCTCCAATTTGAGTTACTGCGTACTCCTAATAAATTAGTATTACGCATATAAACACAACACAAACACAATCAGATGAACTAGCGTTTCCTTAGGGATAGATAATTAGAATTTTAAAGCAGCGATGTCTTTGTAAAATCACCTGTGATGCTGCAAAAATAAACAAATTAACAAACATAATGCTAATCATTTTATATTTAGATTGTTTGACAGTAGCTTTTGGGATTTGTCCTATGGTAACTGCTATTTGTTCAATACTACTTCCACTAAAATGGCATGGCATCCCGGACAAAACCAAGGTAAATCACTGCCGACGGATTTGAAACACATTTTGCTCTCACCTTGACGATTGTTGTCACTTAACGGCACAAAATTTCAAGCGTGCACAGCAGGATTAAGTTTGATCTGACTTGGCCCAGTGTAATCACTATGGATGAACCCAATAAACTGTAACTAAATGAAAGCTCAGCATGATATGCAAACAAGCAACCTGAATGCATGCAACCTTTACTCATGCAGTAGCAACCACCTGTAAGAATCCTTATAAAGTGTAATTATCAAAAGAAGACAAAACATAATCCAGCGGACATCCATTGCTCATACCAAAATTTATTTCTAATGTCAGCGTTACTCCTTGAACTTGGAATCATTTGAAGGTGTCAATTGTTCAATATAAGTTGAGCAATGCCGTTACGAAGAGCAGATAGGTTGTTGTTGCTCATTTAGGTCTTACTGCACACCTCTATGCCAACTCAAAAGATTACTTGTCATTAATGGAGTCTACTGCATTGGTTGTAGCAATTCAGTCTTCTAACACCCAGATCTTTCCATCTGACACCGGTTACAAGGTGTCCGTTGGTCAAACTGCAGTATTTCAAGTGCAATATGTGAGTACAAAGTCACGTTTTGTACCGCACAGAATATACCCTTCTAAGAAAAGATTTCTTAAAGAGTTTTTGAAAATGAAGTCAAGATCTGAACACTAGCTGTTTAAAGCTTAGAGTACTGGACTTTAACTTAAACCGAACTAAGAATAAAACTTTTACTGGTAATACAAAATCTGCAAACAAAGAAATAGCAAATTTAGTCTTACACAGAAAATTGTGATCATTTAACTGCGCACTCCATTTAAATAATTTAGTGCAAACGGAATTCAATTCCGGAATCGGCAAAATGCAACCCTACAGCACCCGTGACCAAAAAAGTTTCCTTTCCTGCACTTGCAATTTTTACATGCGACCATTTCGTATCTGTGCTGGAGCTCGATAAGCAGCAAGAGCAATCCATGACTTTAAAGCAATAATTTGTAAATAACAACACATTCTGACTGTTATATCGTTAATTGAATATTCATTTTACCTGGTTGTGACAACTGTTTAATATATTAACTATCACCTATTTGCTGTTATCATGCTTACATCGCACAAATACCTGAATTTCGGTACCCCAATTGATTTAAACTCGTTGCTCTAAAGTCGCGCTCGTAGTCCGCTGTTCCAAATCCAGAGTGAAAAAGCTAGCACATTTCGAAATCACACACAGCACCAATTCTCACTACCCAAAAATCAACGAGGTGGCTCAAGACCACAACAAGCATTTCGTCGGTCTTGTCTGAAACCTGTTATTTTATGAAAGCAGTAGCTTTGCATCCGACTCAATTTCAAGCGTTGCTGACAATATTCCCAGCTCGTGTAAACCAGTTAGAGTGCTGCGAACTGAAAATCCATAGAGACGACGGTAATTGGTGCATAACTTTTCTGATACCAATGTTGTTTGACTTGTACCCAGCTACTTACAGGATAATATGGTATCAAACTAATTTTAAGTGGATGATCAAATGTAGCAACTCAAAACGTGCAAGTTCATTTTAGTTCATTTTTGTAGAGACAAGTTCACCGGAAGCCTTCTCCATTTGAACGATGTGTTTCGGACAACCCCAGTGAATTTTTTCTTTACAACAGATCTTATTCACAACTAGTAAACTTTATCCTTTTTTCCTTCAACGTTCCAGGATAATTAATTCATTATTTCAATCAAACAATCAACTATAAAGATAACAATCATACTTTGTAGCAAAACATAGAATCATATGATACATCTGTGAAAATGATTAAATAATACCGTTTTCAAATAGAAATCTTTGCAGTTATATGTTAGTTTTGAAAGCCTAACAGTAGAGTAGTCACGTTTACTTTTGTAATAGACTCCAATATACTCGTCGATCTAGCACATTCTATTGAGATGGCAAGAAATTGCTCAATCACATTAAATTTTTCAGCTCTGCATTTACTTTATTTTTGCTTGTAGGCATGCGAAAAATCTTACGAACAATTAAATTACTTACGCCACTGCAAATGTTCCCATCCAGGATATCCAAATGCAAAGGGAGCAAAAGCCTGTGACACGGAAGATCAGTGTAGATGACACATTTGTTGCTGCTGTTGTTGTTGCTGTAGCTAATATTATTGTTGTTGTTAATATAGAGTTGTATAGCATTTATATATAGCAAATGATACATCATTTTATAGCGTGAAATTAGGACATTTTAGTGATGTAGAGAAATTTTATGTAACTACTTTTTGGAGGGATTTAAACAGAGGAGACCATAAACCATTTTTAAACAAGAATTTCAGAAATCTGAGCAAATTGATCAAATTTTGTTCTTGACAAAGTTAACATGCTGAGTCTGCCGAGGGTCAATTCTCCTGGTTTCACCAGAACTTACCTATAACTAAAGAAATTTCGCAAAAAGTAACATTTTTGAAATTTCATGAATTTTCAACACTGAATTACGCAACTTTGTCAAAAGTTTCAGCAAAAACTAAGAAAATTGACTCTTGACAATAGTTCGAAAAATGTTTGGAGAAATTCTTTTTTAAAACAAACGCATTGCAGGTTTTGAAATTGGGTTTTTAGCCAATACTGTAACTAGACTCAAGTAATTAAGCTTATTTTTGCACAAAATATGTACTTGCACACGATTTTCAGTTTGGATAGATCGTTGTTGAATGCTGTGGTTACCTGTTGCAGCAATTGACAGAAATCCGGAAATTTGAATTCTGCTGATTTTTTACACCAATAATCTTTTATCTTGTTTATCTCTAGGACTGTTGAAGATGGTCTAAGAGCAAAGTTTAACAGTTTGACGAGCTCTTTCAATTGAACATGGTTTTGGCTAACTTCAACTAAGTTTGTCAGTCTTACTAGGCAAAAATCAAAAATTTTTAAATTTCCTCTGAAAATCAAAACAATTGTTTCTAATGTGTTCAGAAACACCGACATAGTGCGTGTTCTGAAAATTTTAGACATTTTGGATTACTTTCGCGAAAGTTATCATCCAAAGTTCGGGAAGGAAGACCCCACCTTACCCGGAATGGACCCAATTGCAGTGACAGATTTTATTACATGACTGCTACTTGCAAACTGCAATGCCACAATCGAGCCAATAAGACATGAGACATAATTTTAAAGTCCTGCTAAATCAAAGTCTAGTTATGTTATCCAAGTCTATCAAATGTTACCCGTAAACCACTTTGTTGTTACAGTCGCGTGTTTGCTAGATCACACTTCTCTGGCTTCTAACGTTACAACGATTTCTTGCCCGGAACCTTGCAAGTGCGTTTAACAGTTAAGACCACTAGGATACAAATTGTTGAGCAAAGTTTACACGACAACTGTACTAATTCACTGATCTTTAGATACACTTTCGAAAAGCGCTCAACAGATTACGCTAAAAATTGCGTAAGCTTGCATATGTATTGGCAGGTCTGACACGTTAGCAGACTTTAGAGATTGTCATCTGTTTCGATTTGCATGACAAGTTGACTCCCTTCGGACATTAACACTAGCTCACTTTTCGTTAAGCCATGATGCTATTAGTTCATCCAATTTCAGTTAAATATTTTCCTCTTCCGAGTCAGTAATTGCTGTCTAGCAGTTCAATGTTTACTATATCACTAATGGCTCGAATGAGCCGTACGATCTACAAAACGGGAGTCACCTTGAAGTTTTAAACTAAGCACAATTTGATATGGCTTTTTGCTTCCAGGACGGATGAATATCCTGTTACTATGACTGTGTTACAGTTTATACACGTAAGTTTTTTCGTCTGTTTTGTTTTAGCATAACTTTATTAAAGTAGTATTGCAGTGCATTTCGGTTTACCCGTCCTTTCAAGAAGAAGCTGAAAGAATTTAGTAGCAAAATAAAATTCCCTGCAAGTAGAGCATGATTCTTATTTACTCGCACTGGAATGCTCTAACTACTACATCAGGCGGACAAGTAGTTTTGATGATTCTTTTGGTTGCTACAGTTCGACCGATATTTAATTACAACTGCAACAGAGACAACTACATCACGACCATACGTGTGCTTGGGGGGGGGGGGGGTTTGGGGGGTTTTCATCCCCCCCAGACCTGAGCTCACCCCCCCAGAGGGGTCCCTCACCCCCCCCCCAGAATCCGGATTTTTCCGGTAAAAAACCGGAAAAATCCGGTTTTTCGGCGGTCTTCGGCCGCCCTTCACCCCCCCCCAGAACTTCCCCTCCTGCACATGTCTGATCACGACCAGGTGTCCCATTAGACAAATGCCACGACGACACATCTAAAAACTAATTTGACAAACCAAACAACATTTTTAAGCAACATTGATTGGGATACGATTTTGAAAGTTGATATGCATACAGTTTCTGAAATGTGGAACTGTTTTAAAAGTATAATGAGGGATTGTATTAATAGGTTTGTGCCTTTATGTAGCTACCAAAATTCAAAGATACGTTGGTCTGAAACCACGGTTAAGCTACATAAACAGCAATTAAAAATGCATAAAAAGTTTAAGCATAGTCCTACTTTCAGAAACAGAAAGAATTGGCAATTAGCTGCTAGGCACGCGCGTAATGCTAAAAGAAATGACTTGTACAAGCGTGAGTGTAAACTTCTTACAATGCCTACCGACAATAAATTTTGGCGCAATGTTAAATCTAGATTAACTCCGAAGGCGGATATCCCATTAATGATTTGTAATGATGGCTTGATTTCCGATGATACAGCTAAGGCCGAAAAGTTCAACAGTTATTTTGTTTCAGTTTTTAGTAAATGATAATAGCGTTCCTCTCACCAACCTGTCGATCCCCACGAGTTACTTGGAAAACATTTACTTTGATGAAAATATTGTATGCAAAGTTCTTAAAAAACTAAAACCTAAGAATAGTGCTGGCCCTGATAATATTCCCCAGCATGTGATTAAAAAGCTAGCAACAGTACTGGCAAAACCTTTATCTATTATTTTTTCTAAAAGTTTTGAGCTTGGAATTTTGCCTGATGAATGGAAACTAGCCAAAGTAGTTCCACTTCATAAAAAGTCTTCAAAAGCTGTTTTTGAACACTACAGACCAGTTAGTTTGCTTTGCGGATGTAGTAAAGCAATGGAATCTGTTGTTGCTGAAGCTTTAGTAGATTTTATAGAAAGTAAAAACATATTTGATCTGAATCAGTTTGGATTTAGGTCGAATAGGTCCACAACTGCCCAACTACTAGACACTTACAACCTTTTAACTGATGCTTTAGATAAAAAGTTCATGGTTGATATTATATTTTTGGACATTGCGAAAGCGTTTGATACAGTAACTCATCGTAAATTACTTCAAATTTTGCAGTCGCTTGGAATAAGCGGTTCTTTGCTTAAATGGCTTGAAAACTATTTATGTAATCGAAAACAATTTGTTGTCGTCAATGCAAGCAGCTCTAGTACAAAAAATGTAAGTTCTGGTGTTCCTCAAGGCAGTGTACTTGGACCATTATTATTTCTAATTTATATTAATGATTTAGCTAAAGTCTTGAAAAATTCAGGAATACGTTTATTCGCAGATGATGCAAAAATTTTTATCATTCATTCCAATCCAGTTTTGGCGCATTTACTCTTGCAAAGAGACTTAGACAAAGTTTTTGAATGGATGGAACTAAGGCAACTTTTGTTAGCAGCAAATAAATGCCAAACTTTGTATCTTGGTCAACTAAATCCAAAAAATGTTTACAGTTTGGGTGGACATGAATTGACTGAGGTTGATAAATTTCGTGATTTAGGAGTCACTGTGTCCAGTAATCTCAAATTCACGTCGCACTGCAGGGAGATAGCTGAATCCGGTTTCAAACGTGTAAACTTATTGTTTTCTGCATTTTACTCGAGGGATAGTGATTTGTTGCTGAACCTGTATAAAACCCCTATGTTAGACCAAAATTGGAATATAGTTCAGAAGTCTGGTCGCCTTACACTTTAAAGGATATAGATTTATTAGAACAAGTACAAAGGCGATTTACAAAAAGACTTCCTGCATGTAAGCAACTTTCATATTTTGAACGACTAATGTTTTTAAAATTACCGTCTCTTGAGGAGCGTAGAATAATAAAGGATCTAGTAATGACTTATAAAATTTTACATGGTTTAGTTGAACTAGATGTAACAAAGTTTTTCGACTTTTGTGAATATGAGGCGACAAGAGGGCATCCGTGGAAACTATTAGTTAAAAGAAGTCGGGTAGATATTCGAAAATATTTTTTTGTTAATCGTGTTGTTCCTATTTGGAATTCGCTGGATACATTTATGGTGTCAGCTGAATCTGTAGAAGTATTCAAAAACCGTCTCGCTAATGTTTCACTTTTGAGGTTTGTTAAGGGTAGGGGATTAGTAGTCGGTGAATCGGCCATCCCCACCCCTTTCCAACAACGGTAATATGCGTTTTGGTTATAATTATGTCATATAGTCTGTTGTTTATTTGTACTTTCATATCAGGTTGTTATTCATTAACGTGTTGATTGGTTGGAATAAATAGAATAGAATAGAATAGAATAGAATAGAATAGAATAGAATAGAAACCTGGTGTGAAACACAGAGTGATGAAAGTACATAAATTCTTCTCAGGCTTTTGAGAACGTCATATGCTCAGTCAGCACAATTAATTTAGGGAACCTTATTTCTTCAGTTAATCACAAAAAGGTTAATGTAAGTTTGCAAAGCTGAAATCCCTGAAGAAACCGGTCCACCAGTGTTATCTCTAAAAACATTCCAAGAATACGACATAATACCAACTATATTCAAGTAGCTAAATGTTAAATACTAATACCAAGAGTACGTAATACATAAGAGTATGACAGCAGGCATACGCTATGTATTATCAGCTCGCTACATCCGATGCGCGCTATCGGCTGACCCCCCCCCATAAATTAGCTTTAGCTTTAGCGTGCAAGCATAGCGCTCGAATTTGCTTTGATAAGGGGGGTCTGATTTAGGGGGGCTGAGCCGATAGCGTGCAGAGGATGTAGCAAGCTGATAATACATATGCCTGCTGTCATACTCTTATGTATTATGTACTCTTGCTAATACGAATATACATATATTTATAGGATTCATTTTGTAAGCAAAACTCCAGTGGCAAAGATTGCAGTCAGTGAGTAACTATGGAGTTCTGTAGAGACAATCGTCATTTGAATTAAGCATTTAACCATCTGTATGCAAAACCAATAATTGTTGTTGTCAATGTAGGGACCAAAGCAGAAATATCCTTATTGATTACTTTATTAATTTAAAAATAAGGAAAGTAACCGATATTTCATGCTGTTTAGACGGGGCTTAATTGACATCGTCAGCAGCGGTATAGTATTGTATAGAGTATTAAAACCAAAGTTGTCTGAACAATTGTCTTTTGCGGTGCAATTTGAAGTCTGTCTCCTGGAACCAGTTGCATAAAACAATCAGCAATTAGTAGTTAGTACCATCAGTAATCAGTAACAACTTTTCCGTTGCATAAAAACAACTGATTGCTGAATACTGATTTACTGATAAACCATCAGTAAATACAATCAGTATTTTTGACTAAGTACATGAAATTTGCTAAGCCAATTTGTGTTCACCTGAAATAGACCTATTTGAATTATTTACAAAATAATTGCTATGTGCTAAAATAATTGCTATTTTTTATAAACTAATTGCTATGATAAATAATGGAACTGATTCAATAATGAATATAGAATGGTAACGCTGAAATTTCAAGCAGAAATCTTTTGGCGGACTTAAAGCATGATGAATTGTAAAACTGAAGCGTCATGATTTAAAGCACTGAGTGGATCTGATTACTGATGGTAATCAGTAAATTTTATGCAGCAGAATTTATTGCTTATAAATTGCAGATTACTGATTAATCAGTAATCGGTGTTTGATGCAACGGGGTCCTGAAGCTTCCAAACTAAGAAACAACCTAACAGTATGCCTTCTTAGCTAATAATTAGAGACATCATTTAACACTGACCGCTTCCTTGTCTTGCATCAACTTTTGACTGAGTATGACTTTTGAAGATTGAATTGAATTGGTTGATTGAATTTTCGAACGAAATCAAAAATGAAGGATTGGGTTGTTACCACCCAAGCCTGAATCTTAGTTAAATTTGTATGTAAGTGAAGAGGCATAATATTTACAGCTTTAAATCCTATTTAATGAAAGCGAAAATATTTAATTAAGTTTTCTTTACAAACCTCACCGTTTTCAGTTACGACCGAGCTTCATTCCGTGTTTACATGCAACTTCAAAGTCCAATCATTCTGGAGTCGGTACCTGTTTACAGTGTAAGAGATTACTAGAATAGGAGGTGGATGTCTACATTATCTTAAATAATGAAATGACCACTACAAAAGTTCATCCAGTGAAATTTTCTGAGGTTTTATAGATCTTACTTTGGGGACGAGAAATCAGTCCAGATCAATGTGTGTTTACTGAAAGTATCCCTTTAATTTAAAACATTTGCTTCAGAGACTAACTATTTGTTTCATTTTCAGATACCTAAGCTAATCAGTGACATCGGTGCAACGCTCGGCATTCTTCTCGGAAGCTCTGTAATTAGCATGCTAGAGTTAGTGTTTTTCCTCAAGCCTTGCAAATGTTAATAAATCATCGCAACCAGCAATAAAGTGCTTTTCAGTTTTATAATGCATTAGTTTACTTTTTTAGTTAGTTGTTAGTTTATTTAAAACAGTCAACTTATATGCGAAAATACTGATCAAACAGAATGCCATAAACTTAGATACATCACTGGTTATGAAGGTTCGTGATGGGCTGAGAGTCGACTGCAAGTACCCGACCTTCTGCAACAAATTGAAAAGAAATGCTTGCAAGATGGTTACGAACCACATTAAGCGTATCAGCCATAACAACGTCATAAGGAGACCTATTCCAGAATTTAACAATTCTTGCACTGAAATAGTGCTTCCTTGCATCTAATCCAACAGGATTCATGATGTGTGCTTGAGCACATAGCAATCATAGTGTGAAATCCTGCGGGTTCCTTGTGTATTTTTGCAGGAAGATAGGGTCGAAAATGTTGTAATTTTAAGCACTCAGATGATTAACAGCAATGTTCCAGCTTGGTTGGTCGCCGCGGTCTTATTCCGGTCATTAACTAAAGGAAATAGATTTAAACTTTATAGGGAGGGAAGTAAAGAGTGAACTTCCTACTCTCTTGCGTTCGCATCAATTAACGAACAATTAAAAAGACATTGCCTTAATTGTAATTAACAAAAACTGCACAATATCCTTTAATTATCAGATTTATTATCAGATCAGATTATCAGAGTTGAGATTTAGCATTCTGTATTCATAAGTTCTTCATGATCAGGGAAAGTTCCGTCCACTGCTGTAGCCCAAACAGAGTTGCACATGTCGATCTTCAACTCTCCGTCTTCTTCGCTGCCTAAACATAGCGGAAAACAAGAATTGCAAAAAATCCATTAACGATATTTAGTAGAACATTTCGCTTAGGATCTTATAAGGATTTGCTGGTGTTTTGCGGAAGTTTTGAACGGTCTGCAAACAGATCCATGTTATTCAAATCCGTAAGATTCTATGAAGACAATGCTGTTTCTTTCAAAGACGTATCTACCATTCAATTCCCGCCAAAAAGTCAGGCAGTGGTAATGAGAAACATCAGTCTTGCACTTGTCACTACTAAATGTGCCTTAGTTCGAAGCAGATGACCCATGAGCTGCCGCCATACGTGTGCTTGGGGGGTATCACCCCCCCCCCCAGACCTGAGCTCACCCCCCAGAGGGGTCCCTCGCCCCCCCCCCAGAATCCGGATTTTTCCGGTAAAAAAACCGGAAAATCCGGTTTTTCGGCGGCCCTAGGCCGCCCTTCACCCCCCCCCCCTAAAATTTCCTCTCCTGCACATGTCTGGCTGCCACCGCTTCGAATAAAGACTGATTGCAGGGAGTGCGCTTCTCATAATCTCCTTATGATTGAATATAGTTGCATTATTAAAGTTTCCATAAAATTAGGAATTTTAAGCCTTGACAAATCTCACATTGATAACAGACGGAACACAAGAAAGATGTGTTACTACAGCAGCAGTCGGAAATAGAATCCACAGCCTTCAATTAACTAAAATCTCTACCAATTGAGCCACCGAGACGCAATCAAACCAAGCGTAAATTTGAATTAAAACTCAAGCGGTAGATACAGTCTTTGAGGGTTCTTGAGCTGAGTTGGGTGAGTCTCACCAATTTTAGCCCTCTATGTGTTTTAGAACGGCAGAGCAGTAGCCTCTAATACTCCACAAGTATAAATGATCTACTAAATGCCATCTCACTGCCTAGGCCAACTAATTAACACAGAATCACACCTGTAACGAATACAGTATAGCCGTCTCTTAAGCGGATTCCACAGTTCTTACTGTCTGGACCAGTACTGACGCGAATGACTTTTCCAACGGAATCTGATTCCTTAAATATCAGTATTCAGATTGCGAGTAATTGCAAGATTATATGATAACACATTTAACGAAAATCAAAATTACGTTAGCGGTTTAGAAATCCCAAATATCCGAGTTTATTCTGGCAATGCTTTTCTGACCTCTTATGTTCAACATTTCTTCCTTTTGAATTCTTGACGGGGAGGCTGTGTCCAGTTTGTCTTCACAGATACTGAGTGGCACTAAGCATAGTAATTTGTGTGGGAACAAATCAAAATCAAATGTTCTGAATCAAATATCCCCGATTTGTTAAACTTTTAAACGATTTCTGGAGATTGACTTATGAGTTTTGCTAACTACTTTTCTACAGCTTAGTGTTTGATTAAAAATGTTAACACCTTTGACAATGGGCTGCTGTTTGCAAAAATCAGTTACCTTAATCTCTCTGTCTACTAAAATGACATAATGAAGTCTAATTGAAATTGTTGCCACGGTTTCTCCAGTTTCGTCAGTTTCGCTGGTATTCAGATAGCGGGCTGACGCCTGTGTTGAATTTACAACGCCAACCACAGCTAAACAATAATGTTTAAATTTTATTTCGTTATAACACAAATTGCTTACAAAGACACTGTAGTCATTTGTTAAAATGTGTAAGACGAGTTAAGCGCAAATTTGAAATATAGAAACAAAATAGAAACCTATTCAGAAACAACAAACGTTAAGGGAACTGAGGACATTGGAAACAACTTTCCTGGTTTGTCTCTCATCCCACCCCATCTGCGCTTGGGGCTTGGAGTGTCGAAAGATGCTGTGCTCCTGTATGAGCAGTTAATGCATGTCTTACTACCGGAGCCGAAAGGCCAACAAGGTGTCTGCTCCAGCTGCCCATTATATGACAGCATTCAGACGACGAAGCGAGAGTCATAAACTAGCTATGACTGATGAGGAAAGAAAAAGGTTAGCGCCCTCACAAAGCCTCTTGGCAGAGTAGCCCGGCAATAATAATAATAATTATAATAATAATTATAATACCAATAATAATAATAATAACAACAACAAGAATAACACTGGAAAATATGGCTCTAATTTAAGCTCATAGAAAAATCGTTATATCTTGTTGCTTTTGTTTCATACTTTACCTCTGCCAGAATTTAATAATTTCGGAAACCTAAAAAGCTCTGGACGAATTCTGTATTGGCAAGGTTTGCACAAAGCCTTTGACAGAAGCTAATAGGAGTTCCGAGCATTAACTTAAATCTTAACTCTAATCACTACAACTGAACTATCTGAACCACATTACTAAGTCCCCGGAGCTTAATTAGAACGATCTAAAATCGGAAATCTAGTCGAATGTGTACATGTACAACTTTCAACACTAGTGCTTATCACATTGCATTGCACTGATACCTCGTTTCTTGCTGTTTTGCAACTAACCAGTTGTTACACAGTGTCAAATATGGTCAAACAGTTACCAAAATCTGATTGGCAAAATCTTTCTTTTTCTGGAACATCCCCTTCGCATTCACAATCGGAGGTCCGGGATTGCACAGCAACAAGTAATGACAAAATCAAGGCGACACAATACCACCTTAGCATTGTGCTGATACTAAAAAAGACTACCTGTTTTATATTTTCAGTTACAATCATATATTAAGGGTCTAATCGGGGTTTGTCCTTAGAAAATTTTGAGAGGGCTTGAAACCTTAAACTGAAATTTTCGATGGGGATTGAACCTTATGAAGAAATTAATGAGAATTTTCGGAATATTAACGCAAATGTTTTTAAAATTTTTGATTTTCTCATGACTTACAACAAATTCTTCAATCCTCAGAATAACTCAAAATTTTGTACGATTTTTCCGAAAACTTAAAACTAAGTAAATTTTTTAATTTTTAGTTTAAAAGCATATTTTCCGGTTATTTTTGTTAAAACGTTGGCATTTTCCTTCCCTTGTCCCCGCTGGCGGTTGGGCTTGTAGCTTGCTCGGGCTGGGGGGAGGGGGGTTGGAACCCCGGGTTAACTTGTGGCTGCAACAATGTAGCTGCCTTAGGTCTTCCGAAAGTAGTATTCATGAGTTAACGCACCGAGCATATACCTTACATGATTTCAACATGATAGCTTATGAGTGTCATACTCTTATCTATTATACACTCTTGCTAGTACTGTTTGCTATGCAAATGTGTTCTCCGATTAAGTAAACCGTAATAAAACAAGTAAAGGTGCATTCATAGTTCCTGTCGCAAGCAGACGCGCGTAGACACGCGTTCGTGAGCATGAATTCGTTACAACTGATTTTAAACGGTTAAAAAGGCATGTTACAATCTGATGCGTCGACGCGCGTCTCAATACGTTTGCGACTATGAATTCACCTTTAACCCTCTTCTGCCCAAGACTCCGCGAAGAAATCGGCTCAAAATGACCAATTTTACGTTTTTGGCTGCCGTTTTTTACTGAGACCATCTAGAGAGATGGGACTGCCACCAATCGATAGAGAATTAATTGCTCTACATTTCATGATTTAGCATTGAGGGTCTCCGATGCACCCAGAAAAAGTTACAAGCCGTCAAAGTCGGACAAAGTACGAAATTTTGCTAAATTTTCATTGCAAAAATCCAATAAATTTATTTCTAGCTGCAAGACTTGATTTAGAGACGGGATCAACTATACGTTATTTTAATGCGCATAACCTCCCGCATCACCTGGTGGAACGACTTTTCTGCCGACGAACTACAGCCGGCTCTGGATTTGCTTAAATGCGCTCGAACAGGGCTTGAAATCTTCAAAATTTCCATAGCCGGCGGAATGCCATAGAAACTAGATTTTTTCAAGCAGGTGTCGAAATATTCTCCCAAAATAGGGTGGACGTGTTAAAGATAAAAGGAGCAAATGCCCAGATTGCCAACCGGCAACTGCGCCCTATCCCAAAATATAAGATGCCAAAAAATCAGCACTTGTGCCAATTGGCAGCCGCGGGAATAAAAGGGTTAAGGTCAGTCCTGCGATTAGTGTCATTAACGATTTATATTATTACTTATTTATTCATTCTAATTTAATTAATTAATAGTTAACTAATTCTAATGGTGAGGCGGTTAGTCTACGCTTTTGAAACTTTATAGCTCAAGAGAGTACACTAATGTATGTAACACAGAATGATTTCTAAAAATTCCGATACCAAAATAGACAGGCCGATAGAAATGTAGTTTAGGTTAAATGCCGGTGATTAAACGGAAAGTAGGTTTTTCTGTAACCGTCAGACTGGAACGACTTATGTTGCGATTTGCTGAAGATTTTAACGTTCGGTATTGCAAGGACACATCAGCATACTATTTCCAGGTTTTCATGTTTCGCTTGAATAAGAATGTTATCAGAAATTACACATTCTTCCGGTAATATCCTCTATTACCATCCTAACTGTTCAAAGTTTTGCAAAAAAATTTCCTTGCAACTGTTACTGATTCCCCAGTTATGTGACTAACAGATATATAAATTTTCGTCAAGATTCGTCAAGGTTTGTTGAAGAAAGCGACACACTACATGCATGGCGTCAATTTTCGTCGTTGTGTCCACATTCCTGATTAATCGAATTATACAACTAGTGCTACAAGGGATAAGAAAATTGCCTAAAAATAGTTTGGGATATGAAAATTGCCTACACAAGTTGTCGGAATAGTTGCAATCACAGCTAAAAGTACAAATATTATGTATTGGATGACTACTTTCATCCCAAGTTATTTTACACAGGAGGTGCCCAAATTAGAGATGAGATCAGGGCGACAAAGGGGGAACGGGCGGGGGGGAAAAAAAGGAGGAAGGGGGGGGGAGGGGGAAATGGAGGGGGGGGGGGGGGGGGGGGGGGGTTTCCACATGGGTCAAATATTGTTTGAGTTTGCGTACGGTTTTTTGAATTTTAGATGATGATGAGTGCCTGTCTGTGTTTGTTTGTCTGTTTTTGAGTAACAAAAATCAACCTACTATGTCACTATTTTTAATGAAATTAAGGAGTTCAAATATGGCTAATTTAGTCCTCCGATTTATATGCTTTGACTAATTTTCAGGGGGGGTGAAATTGATGATGGGTCCCGAAAATAAGATGTGCGGCAGAACACATGATTGTTCACGTCTCGATCTCGAAACGAAATCGAAGAATTTTTTAAAAACTCAGGGCTTTTCGGGGCCGGGCCGGGCCGGCAGACAAGCAGGGGGGGGGGAAGGGTGAAGGGGGGGGGGAAATTTGAACAGGGCCGGGCCGGGCCTGAAAATTGGGCCCTGATCTCATCTCTAGCCCAAATGGGCGGGGGCGGACATTTTCTCAGGTCAAGGGGGGGGCCAAATTTCCTCTAAAGACATTTTGGCATGAATTAGATTAAGGTTGTCAAATCTTAGCTTGCGGCGAAAGTCAGCCGTCGTATCAAGGTTCATCACTTTCAAAACGTCTTTCCCCGATTGGCTGCTAACAGACCTATAGATTAATCATAAAGAAATAATGAAAAACGCCTGTCTGCAGACACAAAGGCGAAGCCTTAAGTCAGAAACACGAGGGACCAAGACCATTTCTTGATGCAGGACCTAAAGATTAAGTGATGTACCGTTTCGACCACCTCTGCTCTGCAACAATATCGTTCAGTCCAAGTTCTGGGACATTTTGAAGCAAGGCACTTCTTTACGATATTGGAACACATTGCCGACACCTCTTTACTGATTGGCGAAGCAGTCGTTCAATGAGTCAGTAACTTCCAGCCAAAACGAATTCCGGATAGTAATTAAGGGGGGGGCTACCAATTTCACTAAAAGTTCGATGTTGGAAAAGCTAGCTAGTCTTTTGGCACATAATAAGGTTTAGTGTAAATTAGTTTAAAGTTTGAAAGAATTCCATGCAGCGTAGCGTCCTGTGGAGCTATCAGAAGTTGGTGTTGTCAGTCCAATGCTCGACATGACACGTACACAAACTTCGCCTCGCCCTGATAGCTTTGCGTAAGGTGCGGTACCCAAATTTTCTAGAAATAGTTCTGACATATAGCGCTTTGACATCATGCAAAATAATCATTAGATCAATGTATATTTTTCTGTGAGATACAATCAAAGTGCGAAAAATTGGGTGTTGTAGGTCTATACGGGTGGAGGTTAACTAGCGTCTAATGAGCTGTGGTTTATCAAATGAACCCACTTTGTTTCAATTAATACTCCAAGTATCAATAAAAGTTAACGGAGGTTTTAATAATAATTAACTAGTTAATTATACATGTAAATCATAGGCACAAACATCTGGGCACCACCGGCACCAGCAGTGGGTGGTCCTCGAACCGCCATTTCATCACTACTAGTGTATGTGAGGTATATTGTTGCCCACCCTAAACTTTTTGGGTTGCCGCTTTTTCACAAAAAGGCAACCCTTTGTGTTGGGTATGTCCGTTATTTATTATTACTATTTATTATTATTGGGTTGCCGCTTTTTCAACAAAAAGGCAACCCTTTAACTTGGGTATGTCCGTTATTTATTTATTATTATTATTATTTATTTATTTATTATTTCTTGCCGAATGTGTCCACCCCCAGATCTCGAGATTGGTAAGGGGTAGAGAGGTGGTTGATACCTCATTTTGAAGGTCTTGACTTGAACTGCTCCCGGAAGCGCGGGGAGCCCCGGGGGAGCAGAGGTGCTCCCGTAGCACCCCCGTGAGTAAAAATGAGTAAAATAAAAAAGTTGTCCAAATGAGCTAATTTTGGTATCATTCGAAAGCTCTCGGCGAGTAATGAAAAAGTTGTAATTGGGTCAAGGCCTGAAAATGTACCTATTTTGAGTTATGAGGCGAAAAACGGTCAAAAATGGCCAAAAACGGCCAAAATGGCTCAAAATTGAAAATTGTCGGATCCGGTCGATATGGGTGTCATTCGAAAGCTCTCGTTGAGTAGATGAAAGGTTGTAATAGGGTCAAAGCACCAAAATGTAGAAAACATGAGTTACGGGGTCTCAAAGGGGTCAAAAATGGCCAAACCGGCCAAAATGGGTCAAAATTGAAAGTAATGGAAACCGTTCAATATGAGCATCATTGGAAAGCTCTTGTTACGTAGATAAAATGTTGTAATAGGGCCAAAGCACCAAAATGTACAGAAAATGAGTTACGGGGCCTCAAAGGGGTCAAAAATGGCCAAAACCGGTCAAAATGGGTCAAAATCAAAAGTTATGGAAAAACGACAATATGGGTATCAATCGAAAGATCTCTTTGAGTATATAAAAAGTTGTCATAGGGACAAGGAGTAATATCGTAGGATAATTGACTTATCCCGTTTATAAGAGGAAAAATGACAGCGGCAACCCATTCATGCCACTTTGCTTGTTTTTCTTTATTATTTCTTGCCGCATGTGTCCACCCCTAGATTTCGAGATTTGAAAGAGGTAGAGGGGTGAGTGATACCTCGTTTAGAAGGTCTTGACTTGGACGTTTGCATATTCTGCATATGCATAGTCTCCAGGCGACCCGATACGACTCAGGGTAAAAGTGCTCGATACGGTGATTCTGCAAATGTAAAAGATTGAAAGTTGTCCAATTGGGCTCGCATGGGTATCCGCTTTTGGGCTCGCATGGGTATCCTTCGAAAGCTCTCGTTGTGTAGATAAAAAGTTGTAATAGGGCCAAAGCACCAAAATGTATGAAATATGAGTTACGGAACTTCAAATGGGTCAAAAATGGCCAAAACCGGCCAAAATGGGTCAAAACCAAAAGTTCTGGAAAAACCACAATATGGGTTTCATTCGAAGGCTCTCTTTGAGTACATAAAAAGTTCTCATAGGGACAAGGAATAATATCGTAGGATAATTGCTCTAGGGCCTTTTCAAGAAAGGGTAGATTACAGTTAAAATTAACTCAATCCTTTTCATGAAAATGTTAACAGATGGAAAATCAAGTTTCAGTGGACTTAAACCAAGTTAAAGCAGTCAAGATTAACTCTATATTCCGCCTAACCCTTTTTTGGAAAGACCCTGAGAGGGGTTTTGGCGAGTGGACATTTGGCTACTTTTTGTAAACAAGTGGCAAGATCTACACACATTGCACATTGTAATAACGGCATAGAAGGGTAGAGTTAATCTTGACTGTTTTAACTAGTTTTAACTAAATTCAACCATGAGTTTCCCGTCTTTTAACTCTTTCATGTAAAAGGTTCGAGTTAATTTTAACCTGTACCTTTTTGAGAAGTCCCCAAGTTTTGACGAAAGCATATTTCAGCCCACTCAATATTGAGTAGTAGCAGCAGTGTTCAGTTCAGGACAAGTTGAAATTAATTTTTGATCGAAAGATTGTCTCAGTTGGTCTATCATCGGTTCACTGTCGGTGCATAAATGGCAATTGCGACCGCAGTTGAGGCGATAGAGCAAATCGCCATAAATTTTCACCCCTACACGAAGTAGAACCCCTTTTCTAGTTCTAGGCTGACGAGTTCTTGTCTGGAAACGTTTCCTATTAGTTCGTCCCTGGAATTTTTTGACAGCCACCTCACCAAAGTCGGTGCGCCGGTTAGGGGTAGTGCCGGCTAAGAACGGATATGTTTTTGAGGTGAAGGGGATGCTGACACTGAATAATTGTCATAGCAATTACCGAGGTGTACTAGGTGTTCTACAAGGCTTTGAAAACCTCCACTAAGTCCACCGTGATGGACTTTCTGTGGTAGCACCACCTAACGGACGGCCACCCCTTAACAATCTCGGTAAATTGCCCAGGAGGGATGTGAAATTGCTGCTAGAGATTATTTTTTGCAAGCTCTAGACTTAACCTGATACTCCACTTATAGCACAGTAAGAAATCACTGTTTGAAGGACTGATGAGATCTTGTGTTTGAAACTTTTTCCATTAATGAAGCATGAAGCTGGTATCGTAGTCAGCCGGTGAAGGTGAAAGGTGAACAGTGTTACAATACTTGTAACAGTCTTTGTCATTCCCAAGACATACCGAGAACAATAATAATTAAATAGTAATAATAAATAATAATAATAATGATAATTATTATTATGATAATAAAGAAGAATTATAATTACATTTATAATTAAAATGTTTCAGGATGCCTCCCTCAAGTTCTAGTGTCTTGAATGACTGCATCAATTGTTGAGATATCGCACACTGACGAATGAAACAACGAACGAAATTAAGATATGTCACTACAGCATCTCTGACCCGAAAAATTCGGGCTTTTGGTTTGGATCGAACCCACTACCTTTGGCTATCTAAGTCAACGCCCTACCGATTGAGCCACCATGCACAATCGAACCAAGCTTAAGTTTCAATTCGTTCCAAAACTGTAGTGACATATTAGAGGACGGTTTCGCCAGCCCGCTGAGAAAATGTATTACTTCTGCGATAGCTAACCCTGTCTATTAACGGATTTAAGGTAAAGGATAGTAATACTGTCTCTAAAAACAAGTAAATGGTGCACGAGTGCACGAGGGCCTTCCATAAGAGGTAAGCAATAGAAATTAGTGAACAACGCTAAGGTGTGTTGTAAAGTACTGACACAACAACTGAACCTATCCTTAATTGATGAGACCTTACTTATTCATGTTGCAGCTGACAGATAAGTCTGGACACATATCTATTTTAATTGGCAGCAATTTCAGTGCTTGCCAAGGCTGGGAGGCCTTCTTTGGTGTACAGTCTAGCTGTCTACGTTGGAGTTCAAGAGTTGTATAAATGTTGATTAGCAGAGATTGATACCAACAAAGATTATTTGGGAAGATGTTGTGCACAATGATGCCTCTGTCTTAAAGCGAGTTTTGAAGACTAGAGAGCAAGCAATGCAAAGTCGTCCAGTTATTTTGAAATTGCCATTATTAAACTCATCATATTGAGCGGTTAGCAAAACCAACGTCGGAATTATGCCTCTTTTATGGGCCTACTATAGTTTTTTTGTGTGGTCGTCTTATCGACCTGTTCCAATTCTACGTGTTATGCTGCTACTGACTTATTCTCCTATTCCGCTACTTCTTCTTTGCTTCATGGATATTATCCTGTTGGTTCTGTTTGGCCTTAGTTGCCCCTCAAACCGGGTTCAAGTTGAGCTATATGTTCTATTTCACTTGTAAGTTGACGCAATATTCAAACTACCTCAATAATTAATGTCGTACTTCCGTAAGATTAAAAATTGCCTTGTCGCACTCAGTCTAAGAAGACCATTGCAGAAGGATTTTTGTAAGAGAAATATATTTTGTAGTTTTTACAAATTTCTGTGTCAGACTTATGTTCTTGTAAACCCTCTGCTGTTTTAGGTTCATAACTCCCTTATTTATCCCGAACACTCCCTATTAAGCAATGTTTGCGATCTTTGTACTTTTAGGGTAAGTTCACAAAAAACTTAAACTACTTAACTTAAACGACTTAACTTAAGGGGGGGGGGCTACGAATTTCACTAAAAGTTCGATGTTGGAAAAGCTAGCTAGTCTTTTGCCACATAATAGTATTAGGTTTAGTATAAAATAGTTTAAAGTTTGAAAGAATTCCATGCAGTGTAGCGTCCTGTGGAGCCATCAGAAGTTGGTCTTGTCGGTCCAAAGCTCAACATGATACGTGCACAAACTTCGCCTTGCCCTGATTGCTATACGCAAGGTACGGTACCCAAATTTTCCAGAAATAGTTCTGACATATAGTGCTTTGATACCGTGTAAAATAATCTCTAGACCATTGTATTATTTTCTGTATGATACAATAAAATTGCGAAAAAATGAGTGTTGTAGATTTATACTGGTGGAGGTTAACTGACGCCTAATGGGCTATGGTTTACCAAATGAACCCAACTTTGCTCCAATTAATACTCCTAGTATTTGACTTAACGTATGTAACAATGACGTGATTTCGTTAATCCCTGCGTTCGCAGTGCTAGATTACATATCAATATTGTTGCTGTTATTTCGTGGCATTTCAAAGATGTGAGCCAATTACTCCAAAGTACTTTGGCAGAATCGGCTGAAACTTTCCGCATTACAGGCCAGTGAGTGTACCAAGATATGCCGAAAGCTATTGTAAAGGTTTGTTGTTTGCCAGTGAACAGGGAGGGAAGCAAACTGAGAAACAATCTGAGAGGGGCCGGAAATTGGTCCCCCCAACACCTGTACCGAAGTTTCTCTCCGGTCCCTAGTTAGTTCTCCCCCAAAATTTTGCCCCACTGGCTCCCCACCTGCTGGAGAACCCCAGGTGTTCATCAAGGCCCCCGAAAAATTTATGTCCCCCCGAGACATTTCTCCCAATGACCGTCCCCTGGAAACGGAATGACTGCGCCGAGTCCTGGGTGGGGTCGGGGGTCGAACAGCACCACGAAAAATTGGGGGGTGGGGGGGTTCAGAACTTCGTAGGTGTGGAATTTCAGCATTTTGGGGGTGGGGAGATTCAAAATTTTGTAGGTGTGGATTTTCAGCATTTTGGGGGTGGGGAGACTCAAAATTTTGTAGGTGTAGATTTTCAGAATTTTGGGGGTGGGGAGACTCAAAATTTTGTAGGTGTAGATTTTCAGAATTTTGGGGGTGGGGAGGTTCAGAATTTTGTAGGTGTGGAGGTTCAGAATTTTGGGGGTGGGGAGGTCTAGAAAAGTGAACCCCCGAACGTCGCGGCACAACTGGGGAAGAAACTGCAACTTGTGGGGGTGGGGGAGGGGGGGGTTTGAACTATAAGGGGGGGTCGGATTTTGTAAATTTTGGGGGGAGGCAATCAGACATGTGCCGGAGGGGAAGTTCTGGGGGGGTGAAGGGCGGCCGAAGGCCGCCGAAAAACCGGATTTTTCCGGTTTTTTACCGGCAAAATCCGGATTCTGGGGGGGGGGGGTGAGGGACCCCTCTGGGGGGGGTGGGCTCAGGTCTGGGGGGGTGAACCCCCCCCCAAACCCCCCCCCCAAGCACACGTATGGAGGCAATCCCCCCATTCCCCCCATGCTGTCGCCCCCCCCAAATTTGCAGGAGACTTTTGGAAAAAATGGCGGTTCAGAAAACTATCCGTGACTTCCGGCGCCTGTGAATTTGGGGGTAACTCTGAAAAAAGACGAACTGTTTCGTCACGAAGTCTTTTTAAATAGCGAGTCAACGGGCGAGACGAATCTGTCGACGAGTTTGACATGCTACCCTCCTGAAGAGACGGTCGCCAGTTGTAAAGGTTTGTTGTTTGCCAGTGAACAGATAATTTAAATTAAATGAAGAATTACTAGGTTCGTGGGTGTGTGCATATCAAACCCGTAGTCTCGCTCCTAAACTCGCTAATGTCCCTAAACAACTACAGCAGGCGCCGGCAGTCCAATTCGGTACCGTGAGTTTACTGTTTTGTAACAAAAGTAATACGATTGACAAAAAGTAAAAGAACATAGTTTTACAGTTCAAAACAGACGAACATTTTCACAAATTATAGACGCACAGGAAACTAAAGTTTACCTCTGAAAAAATGAAAGGGGACAAGAGAACCTAACACCCAACTTGGGAGAGAACCGAATCCCCCAGCCAAAGACTTACAAAAGTGTCTCCCAACCAAGTAGCGACGAGAGCCCCAACACAACCGTCCAGTGTGAAAAATCTGGGAAGACTGACTTTGTATTGAATTTCAATGGCGGACACAGTTTAGCTAAGGAACCGAGGTTCCTACACAGAAGGACAATTTTACGTTTATCGTTCATAAAGATAACACTTCATTTTCTTCATTTTAGATAATTTCAAATAGAAATCAAAGGAAATATCAGAAAATAGTTCACACTATGTCACTAAACCTCGCTCCAATGTTTAGAAATGATAGATTGATTTCTCAAAGTATGGATGGCGATCGCTCCAAAAAGCTCTAAGACAGTTGTAAGCGCATACCGAACGAAGGAAGCGTTATATCGAAAAACGGATTTCATATTCGGATTCAGCAGGTCAAATAACCCCTATAACCACCTTTTCGGCGAAATCGGAGACAAAAAATTTTTTGACCCCATTTTACTGCGCTTAGATAGCTTTTCAGACCTAAAAATAAGGGTTATTTCTTAACAAGAAGTTTGCTAGCACACTAACCAGAAAGCCAAAGTCCTCGACACTTACAGACAGTTTGCCTTTATTAGAGACTAATATTTGCTAAACAGCTGGGGTAGGCTAGGGGCTGTCAATTTTATTAGATCGAAAACGGCGCACAGTCACATCGCAACTTTTCGCAAAATTTCAAACTTTGAGCTGTTATAACTGAAGAAGGAAGCAACGCTCGAAAGCCGGAATACTTTTAATATTTAGCACTAGTAACAGCTAACATTTATGGCTGAAAGTTTCAGAATTGGTCAAACCGTTAATCCACCAGAGCTGAAAGAACCTTTTTGAAAAATCCCATTTTTCGCACCAAAATTTGTACTTTGGCATCCTGCGAAAAACAGTGTAGGTGAGATATATTATTGCCCACCCTAAACTTTTTACTTTGATATGTTGGCTAACGTTGGGGGCAAAAGTAGCTCTCTCCGACGATGTTGTGCCAACCCGTTCGTAGCCCCCCCCTTAAACTACTTAAACTTCTTAAAAAATTCGTTTCATAAATAAACGGCTTAAAATACTTAAGTTATTTAAACGACTTAAAGGCTTAAACGGCTTAACTTAAACTAATTTAAGTAGTTTAAGTAGTTTAAGTAATTTTTTTATGAAACGAATTTTTAAGAAGTTTTAAGTTAAGTAGTTTAGGTTAAGTCGTTTAAGCCGACTTTTAATGAAACTAATTTAATTTTGCCATCAAACTAGGGCTGTGCCAGGTTAGTGAAGCTGGCTTCAGATTCGGGCCGGCCCGAGTTTTGACCGAGTTAAAATTTATTGTTGTGCTGGTTCGGGTTCGCGTATTTTTGGCTTGAAAGGCTAATTTGTCGTTGAAATTCATTCAAATTTTTTGCAGTAACCTCATTTCAGAAAACTCCGGCTTGAGAATATGAGTATTGTAGACATTAGTGTTTATCCGCCATAACTTGCGCTATGATCACTCTACATGGCAAATTTGTAGTCGTGAAGACCTACCTTTACTCTCCAGAGTAAATCATTGCGGTTTAGGAGATAACAGCGAAAATTAATTTACTTTGTCTAAACTGGCCATTCGAAAAGTCAAGCAGTGCAAGATACAGCTTCATCAGCGCGGTCCGTTGGTCAAGCATTGTCTACATTTGTAATCCTATAGGACGTGGTATGCCCAATGGAGATATCTCTGCGCCGCGGCACCTCTACATAGGTACAGCTCCGAAAATATGAGATTTGGAATATCAAAAACCAGATTGTTTTGAACACAGATTTCTAAGCTCATTCAAACAATTCGAAAGTGGCTTTTACACACTCATTTTGGAAAAATGCCTGTGGCTATTTTTCAGGATTTTGCGCTTCGGTTTTCTGTTCAGGAAAAAACGCCCAACTTAAAACAACCCAAAGGCTACACTAATGAACTACACTTCAAGCCACAAACAGAAAATTTTGACGAAACTCAGACGAAGTTACATTTTTATCTTAAAATGCAGGAGTTGGATGACAACTAAGATTCAATATTAAACTTCAATCACTGACTGGAGCATTAAATATATAAATATACATTCTTTGCCCGTCTGCCATGAGAGTGGAACGAATGTAGTTAGAATTGCTTACATCGGTCGTCGGTCATCGATGACACTAGAGAGTAGCTATAACCTAGATTTTGTTAGCAGTAGTATAGGAGAGATGAAATGGGAGCACTTTGGGCTAATTTTGGATTCCATTTATGGATTCACCTGTCAAAATTTGACACTTAGCTGTCATGACCTGTCAAAGATATTAAGCTGTCAAAATTAATGATCTTGAGCTATCTGAGTTTTTTTTTTTTTTCGTACGCCCCACTCCAGTTGGATGTGCACCAGTTAGGAGTAGTGTCAGCCACGATAATTTTAAATTTTGACTATTGGGGAAGGGTGATTGGCTGACACCGAATAATTGTCTTCACAATTACCCGAGGCGTTTACCAAGGCTGGAGATTTGTCCATCACCGTCTGTGTGATGAACGCACCTCGGCAGCTCCACCCGAAGGCGGCCGCCCCTTAACTCTCGGACAATTAGTTGACATAGGCGGGAAGGGGGGATTGCTAAAGTCCGGTGCCAGCTGGCCCGTTTGAAAAACAAAACATTGAAATTTTGTTGAGGGATCCTTCGGATCCCTAGTCTCATGTTTGCGGCCGATTGATGCAGATGGTACATTCTCCCGATCTGATCAGCCTTGTGTGTTGCGTAGAGCTTTACGGTAAACATATTTAAACAAATTTTAATATGACAGAGACCCGGGGGGACCTTTTTCACCCCCCAAGCCTTGTCTCAATAGAAGTAAAAAACTAACATACTTTTGGTTTTTGCTTACCACTCGCCTGGTAACCCCTGGCGAGCGAGGGGGGCTCCTGGACGGGTGTTGTTGCTGTTGTGGCAGTTTCAGTTGTTGTTGATGCTGTTGTTGTTGTTGTTATTGTTGTTGTCGTTGTTGTTGTTGTTGCTGTTGTTGTTGTTGTTGCTGTTGTTGATGGCTGTTGGGCCTTCAGGGGATGGCCTTCGGAGCTGATAAGGTCAGTGGCAAAATTCGACTGATTTCACCGTCCTGATCTGCCTTGGAAAACCATTTGTTGCAAAGGAATAGATAGACCTGATTATTCTGGGGATCATGGATGTCAACGCAGTCCACGTGCCGAATTGACCCCTGCATTGTCATGCCAAAGTGTGATTTCTTTGACAGGTGTGAGTAGAGGGAGTCTCTCCCGCCGAAAAATGTCCGATTAATTTCGTTGAGAGGGGAGGCCCGTCCGATTCACAGGTCGAGTGAGGCAGAGTGGATCACTCTTGGAGCCCTGGACGCTCACAATCTCAACGTACACCTTCGCCGTCGTAGAGCATCCGAAAATGTCGCTGGTTTTGATGACAATGTAGTAGGTAAATTTTTTGTCGTTGTTCGTCTTAACGGAAGTCATGACTTCAGAAAGTGGTATTTGATGAATAAGTATAGATCAAGTTCGATTTTTAATTTGAGAAAAGTACAATGTTGATTGAGTTATATTGGCAGCCGGCTTTCCACCAGCTATCTGAGTTGTCAGGCTTATTTCTGGCTTACGTATCATCTGTCTGTTTAACTATGTGTCAGACTTACTGTGTGGCTACCATCTGTTGTTACCATCTTTTAATTTCTATGTTATGATATAAATTTAATGACGTGGAATTTCTGGTTCCAAGTACAATTAATTGCTCTTAGACTCCTTAATTGTTTTGGGTGAATATTGAATTCCTCAACTTAATAGCTTTTGGGTTAACGTAGAATTCCTCAAACATAATTGCTTAGGGAACAATTTGAAAACCTACATGAGAGATTAATTGATGTGGGCTAACTTTCAATTCCTCAACTTAATAGCTTTTGGGTGAAATTTTAATTCCTCAAGTCCATGAAAGATTAATGGGTTTTGGGTAAATATTGAATTCCTCAACTTAATAACTTTGGGTGAAATTTTAATCCTCACGTCTATGAAAAATTAATTGAAGTTGGCTAATTCCTCAAACTTAAATGCATGAAGAATTAAATGGTGTCGTCTAACATCGGGTTCCTAAATGTCAGTCATATGAAAGATTAAGTTTGGGCTTACTTTGGATTCCTAAAGCTTTATTGCTTCAATGATTAATAACTTTTGGGTTTTAGTTTCCTCAACGTTTTGAAGGCGCATAAGTTTTGGGCGAATGTTCAATTCCTGAAATTTAAATTTGAGGGTAAATTTTGGATTCCTCAAGTCCATGAAAATTAAATACTTTGGGTGTGGTTTGGATTCCTCAAACGTAATTGCATGGAATTGATGTGGACAAATGTTGGATTCCTCAACTTAATTGCTTGAATGATTAATGGGTTTTGGGCTAATTTCCGATTCCTCAAAAAATAGTTGCATGAAATTTATGTGGGCTAATTTTGGCTTCCTCAAACTTAATTACTCATTTGATTAATAGCTTTTGGGGTAATTCTCAATTCCTCAGACTAACCTTTTGGGTTTCCCTTTGGATTCCTCAAGTCTATGAAAAATTAATTGATGTGGGCTAATTTTTGGATTCCTCAAACTGAAAAGCTTGGATGATTAATAGATTTTGGGAAAATTTTAGCGGAATTTAACATAATAAACTTAAAGTTATCCAAGGAAGTTTGTTATCCTCTTGTAGAGCACACTCTCAACAACACTGCATGACACTTTCATGCTCATACAACACCTAATTAGTTAGCTATAATTAATTAAAGTTTGAACAAAGTAACGAAAATTGCCAAAATTAAGGTGACAATTATTTTCCCAGCAGAATTTAACATAATAAACTTAAAGTTATGATTATAATTTTTTTACACACCTATCAAGCACACTCCCAACAACACTGCACGACACTTTCAACCTCATAGATCAGCTAATTAGTTAGCAAGAGTTGATTAAAGTTAGTGTAGAGCTGTGAAAATTGCCAAAATTAAGGAGACAATTATTTTCCCAGCGGAATTTAACATAAGCAATCTAAGGTTATCGCAGAAAGTTTGTTATATACCTGTAGAGCACACTGCCAACAACACTGCACGACACTTTCAACCTCATACAACAACTAATTAGTTAGTAATAATTAATTAAAGTTTGAGTGAAGTAACGAAAATTGCCAAAATTAAGGTGCCAATAATTTTCCCAGTGGAATTTAGCATAATAAACTTAATGTTATGATTATAATTTTGTTACACACTTGTAGAGCACACTCTCAACAACACTGCACGACACTTTCAACCTCATAGATCAGCTAATTAGTTAGCAAGAGTTGATTAAAGTTAGTGTAGAGTTGTGAAAATTGCCAAAATTAAGGAGACAATTATTTTCCCAGCAGAATTTAACAGAATAAACTTAAAGTTATGATTATAATTTTGTTACACACTTGTAGAGCACACTCTCAACAACACTGCACAACACTTTCACGCCCATACAACATCAGATTAGTTAGCTATAATTAATTAAAGTTTGAACAAAGTAACGAAAATTGCCAAAATTAAGGTGACAATTATTTTCCCAGCAGAATTTAACATCATAAACATAAAGTTATCCAAGGAAGTTTGTGTTCATCTCGTAGAGCACACTCCCAAGAACACTGCACGACACTTTCAACCTCATACAATAACTAATTGGTTAGCTATAATTAATTAATGTTAGTGTAGGGGTGTGTAAATTGCTAAAACTTAGGTGACAATTATTTTCCCACCGGAATTTAACATAATAAACTTAAAGTTGTGATTAAAATTTTGTTACACACCTATCTAGCACACTCCTAACAACACTGCACGACACTTTCAACCTCATAGATCAGCTAATTAGTCAGCAAGAGTTAATTAAAGTTAGTGTAGAGTTGTGAAAATTGCCAAAATTAAGGAGACAATTATTTTCCCAGCAGAATTTAACATAATAAACTTAAAGTTATGATTATAATTTTGTTACACACTTGTAGAGCACACTCTCAACAACACTGCACGACACTTTCACGCTCATACAACACCTAATTAGTTAACTATAATTAATTAAAGTTTGAACAACGTAACGAAAATTGCCAAAATTAAGGAGACAATTATTTTCCCAGCGGAATTTAACATAATAAACATAAGGTTATCGCAGAAAGTTTGTTATGTACCTGTAGAGCACACTTCCAACAACACTGCACGACACTTTCAACCTCATACAGCAACTACTTAGTTAGTAATAATTAATTAATGTTTGAACAAAGTAACGAAAATTGTCAACACTAAACCAATTTACACTGTAGTTGGTGGAAATATAATAAACAATTGTTGTATTTATAGCTTTGTTAACTTCATGTAGTATCCATTTCAAGCTTTGGTTTCACGAGAAGTTCATTCCAAGGCGATAAGACATGTTTGTGTAATCCTAATTAACTTTGATCCGACCCATGTTGATTCATTTTGTTGCTTTTTGTTTATTGAGGGAGTTTAAATTCCACTACATCTTACAAAACAGTTTGTGTTCTATTGAAACAATGATGTATTTCAATTTTTGGTACGTGAATTTATTGGTTTTTTTAGTCTTGAATTGAATATGAAATGTTATGAAATAAATAGCAAAACACGTCTCTTTCATTTCTATGAGGAACTCCTGCTGTTTTAGGGACATTAATGTGACAGTTTATTAATGTCCATTTCAGTCGTATGTTGAGATTAATGGGTTTTTAAAACAAACTGATGACAGTGCCTAAAGGAAATATTTTCTATTTCTAATTCCTTTATGCACTGTCATTAAACTCGTATGTGGACTGTTTATAAGTCCGAACCATAACAACCTTTTTTATTTTTGCAAACTTATGTAATATCTTAAGTTTTTCTGACGTAAATCCCCGCTGGATAGATTTTTTTAATCCAGCGCTATGGAACTCTGGTTTGAAACCGATATACGAGCCCAGGTGATTAAAGTTTGCATCTAGAAGAGAAGGAAAGAAAGAATAACTGTTTTAAACCATATAGCACAGCATACCTGACTGTAAGTTGATCCGCAATTAGGCAAGGAACTGTGTAATGAAATTACAGTGCAGGGAACGCACTGGGAAATATGTAGTGGGTGGTAAAATGTTGAAATCCAGTTAATGTGTAATGAAAATGGTAGTGCAAGGAAGGCACTGAATGGAAATGACGGACCAACCAGTACTGGTCAAATCAAAAACATGTTCAAATAATACACATTTTTAACTTGACCAGTCTTGGTTGTCCTTGAAAGGACAGTTGGGGTAAGGAAGAAAATGGGGAAAGTTGTCATTTGTCAGGAAAGGCTATAATTACATGATATCCGTAGGGCCTCTCCTCCACGATCACCCGCATCCCTTTAACTTCTCTTGTGGTATTTCCCAATATCCCAAAAGTATCTCCGCTGACCCATTTAACCCGCCATCGACCCGCTCCTTCAACAGTCCACTCACTCCTGGGAACATTTGCTAAAGCTTTAGCAATTATTGGAATAACTTTGGGAAGGGGCTCAATAAACGAACTTCTAGTTGGCGGGGCTAAGGGAGGACAATGCTATTAATATGTTGCCTGCTAAACGTTAAACAACCTAGTGCTCCAACCGAAAGCATGTTCACAACTGAACTTCTCCATAAAATCATATGCTATTTAAACTGAAATTTTAAAATTTGAAAACATTTTAATTACGGATCATTAGCTAACATCATTTATCATTTTACCGCCTAACAGAAAACCTAATTTATCTTATTATATGACAACCTAATGAACAAAACTCTGTTTTATTTGTACAAACAACAGCACAAGTTTACAAACAAGGACAATTACAAATGGAAATATGAACAATTACAAGCAAAAGCAGTTAAATAGCAATTACCTACAATCAAGGTACATTGTACTAGTATCATTAACTAATTAATTAGTAATTTTAAACTAATTAAACTAACTAGGAATAACTTTTTGGTGTCGAAGTTCTATTTATCAAATAAGTTGAATTTTTTTACAAATTTTGTTTTTTGTAATTGTTTATAACTTTTTTATGATTTTTTACATTCAGTAATTTTTTGTCTAATTAAAAAATGCACTTTTTGCAATGCAAAAAAGAAAAGCAAATGGGTGAAATTAGACGACAGATGGAATAAAATTAAGATGTAATTTTAAAGTACACATGTTCAAAGAGCAAACATGTCCCAAATGTTACTTAACACAAATGTTTCCGTTATTAATTGTTTCTTATTCCACAGAATCCAAGGGCACTATTTTCAACTTAATTTCAACAAATACCAAGCTACAACATCTGTTATTTGCAAACCAACATAATTAAATTCAATAGCAAATATTTGAAACATCAAATAAGATGAATAAAATTGACCAAATGTTCGGAACATAAAGATGAAGGAAATAGAAATAACTAAAATTGAATCAACGAATGAATTATCACATGAAAAACATAAAGCATACAGTAAAAGACAATACAGCGAAAGTAGTAAACTTGTACTGTGATACTAATAAGTTCATAAATGCAAACCAAAAGAAATTCAAACTTATGCAGAATAGACAGTCTAGCATAGACACTACTAAAATCAAGATAACTAGAAAACTAGATGCAAACTTTAGCTTTAATAGTAGAGTTGATAGCTTTTACTCAAATTAGTTAATTACCTTATCTGTTTCAGGATGCCTGTTTATCAAATAACCAAAGTTGAAATATCCAGCGCTGAGTTGGTTGATGGACAACTGATTAAATTTGTTGCTCAGCAGCCAACTGAAGCGGGAGCCGTTGTAATTACGGTGACACCACGAGCCCCGGCAAACACCTCGAACCCTATATTAACTTATCGGGGGAGAGACTTGATCGCCATACGACATGGGATTCACCGTTCCCAGCACAAATGATGACTGGTGCCAAACGCACTCGTCAAAGTGTCATCATCAGCCCACGTGAAGGAGTTAAAAGCGTGAAGGTAAAACAATTGAGATGCCACACCTGATACAAATTCTAAACATCTAAAACCTCTTAAAGTATAGAGATTACAGATTCACTACACCATAAGACGCACTATGCATCTGTAGATTTGGTGTAACTTTCAATTTAGTTGATAATTTTCTAGTATGAAGTCTTCAACCAACGTTTTTCATAGATCGAAAGGCAGACGTGGCATGCAGTAGATGAAGTGCTGCTAAAGTCGGTTAGCGTTCACCGTAAGCCCAAAGACAATGCCTGGAACTCAGTGAAGACTAGTCCTCATGGTACATTCCTTATTAAAAGCTCATTTTACTAACTAGGTTCATCCCAATACTTTCTAAATTTATTTAAGCTGTTGAATATAAACTTCATGAATCTTTTAACCATAGTTGTTCATGCAGTTTTCTACTCTGACCCTAAGACAGAAGACAATAGGCTTTAAGGTTGCAGATGAGGTTCTGCGTTTTAGGTTGGTACATCACTGACCTCAATGGATCACTGGATTGCATCGCACCTAGACTCTCAACCCGGATCCCTTCGTTGTGCGGGAACATCCTGACGGACTACCCCGTAATCCAGGGACTAAACCGTCAGATGCTGTATTACGGAGGGCGCAACTCCGGTTTTCCACCGCACTATGAAGATGACTTCTTAGCCAGTATTAACTACTGCTGGGGAACCGCCGATGGAGGTTTGTACTTCAGTATTTTTCACCTTCTACTTCTCACTTTAATTTTCCTGCCTTTGCTCGTATGTTCAAACTTTCGTTAATATCACTTTTCTTCGCAGTTTCATCATTCACCTATCCTTTCTTGCACCTTACCTATCCTATTCTTAGTTTCTTCTCATTATTTCAGGACCTGGCAAGATATGGAACATTATTCCATCTATGGAGGACCACATCAAGCTAAGGGACTTCGCGGTCCAGAACGGGCTATGTCGGCATACATTTTGGCAGCACCGGTTTACTACCCCCTCAGAAGAACTATTGGACCGGTTGAACATTACCCGGTACCAGGTTCACCAATCTCCCGGCGACCTGGTTATAACCCTCCCCCTTGGTATGCACTTTGGCACTAACACTCAGCCAAATGTGCATGAAGCTATCAACCTACTGTGGAAAGAGAACTTTGCTCTCACCTATGCAATGCACCGCTTCTTTAAGCGTGACCCCTACTGTACGTCCTGCAAAAAGCGGCCCCATCTCAACTTCCCTTCCACCGCTTTCATAGGACATCGCAACGAGCACCAGGGACAATCAGATGTGCTACTCGAGGAATTTCGCCAAGCGTATGGCAATTGATTTCTCCTACGATCACTCACCGTAATTCATTATTTTTACCTACCTACGTTTCTTGCATGCCTTCTATTTCACTTAGTTGAGTACTTCTCGAGTATGTTCAGTTTTTCATTGTTGTCACGTACAATGACTTTCTGCCAAATCACTCACTGTTTTTTCATGAATACGCCATTTTCCTTTCTACTCGAATAATATAAAATTCAGCGCATTTCCACAATTTTTAACGTTTGTAACATAATTTGTCATCAAAATCTTTTGTTTACTTAACTTAATTATTGTTTGTTTTGTTTAGGTCAACTCAACTTGTTCTCAAACGCCCTTTTACGGGCGACCACTCTCTCTTTTATGGAATGTTTTTAATTTAATATTAAACGTCGATGAGAGAGAGGTTTGGTCTCCAATTTATATATTTACAACTGACACAATGTTTACCATTGATATTATTTCAATTAATTTACCACCTTATGGCGAACTGTCTGGATATTATGACACATATTATTACCTTATTATTGGTAATTATTCCTACAGTCGATATTTAATCCTATGCTCGACCGTTCAATACTTCGAAACGTGGGTAAGTACTATAATATCGAAGATTCTGCAAACATGGCTTTAATTTCATTAATATTATAATAATATAATAAAATTCTGATTGTCCAGAAATTTCGCCAAACCATATTGCCCGGACTTTATCAGAGCTTCCCGAAATAAGTCAGCTGAATCTTCTAACTTTTTCAGCCGTAGAAATAAGTCAAAAGCACCATCGTATCTGGTTCCTGATTTGATGGAATCTTGAAATGTTTAGAGATTTTCTGATGTTCCACCATATAGTCAGCCACCGGATAAGGATCCATCTCATCGCAGAAGATCAATAACTCTCTCCATTTCAACTATTTATGCTAAACCATTACTCCTTATTAAGTTAATCTTGCAGCATTAATGAATCAGGTTTCATTGATGTATAAGCAATTAACTAAAAACTATTCGCTTTATCCATTTGCTCCTCCCGTACCCAAACACAAACAAGTTTAACATTGGAGAATTTTTTGCCCCCGTACTAGTTGCCACCTTAATTTTGACTACTTTCACTATCCTACACTAACTTTAATTAATTATAGCTAACTAATTAGTTGTTGTAGGAAGTAGAAAGTGTCGTGCAGTGGTGTTGGGAGTGTGCGTGATAGGTGTGTAACACAATTATAATCATAACTTCAAGTTTATTATGTTAAATTCCACTGGGAAAATAATCGTCTCCTTAATTTTGGCAATTTTCACAACTCTACACTAACTTTAATCAACTCTTGCTAACTAATTAGCTGATCTATGAGTTTGAAAGTGTCGTGCAGTGTTGTTGGGAGTGTGCTTGATAGGTGTGTAACAAAATTATAATCATAACATTAAGTTTATTATGTTAAATTCCACTGGGAAAATTACTGGCTACTTAATTTTGGCAATTTTCGTTACTTCACTCAAGCTTTAATTAATTATTACTAACTAATTAGTTGTATGTATGAGGTTGAAAGTGTCGTGCAGTGTTGTTGGGAGTGTGCTCTACAAGTATATAACAAACTTTCTGCGATAACCTTATATTGCTTATGTTAAATTCCGCTGGGAAAATAATTGTCTCCTTAATTTTGGCAATTTTCACAACTCTACACTAACTTTAATCAACTCTTGCTAACTAATTAGCTGATCTATGAGTTTGAAAGTGTCGTGCAGTGTTGTTGGGAGTGTACTTGATAGGTGTGTAAGAAAATTATAATCATAACTATAAGTTTATTATGTTAAATTCTGCTGGGAACATAGTCAGTTACGATCACTACAATAAAACAGAACTCAAATTTACACATAACCATTGACGAATCGAAAATTTTCCAAAAATTTCTTAAGTTTGAGGAATCGAAAATTAGCCCAAAACCTATTAATCATCCAAGCTATTAAGTTTGAGGAATCCAAAAATTAGCCCACATCAATTAATTTTCATAGACTTGAGGAATCCAAAGGGAAACCCAAAGGTTTAGTCTGAGGAATTGAGAATTACCCCGAAAGCTATTAATCAAATGAGTAATTAGCCCACATAAATTTCATGCAACTATTTTTTGAGGAATCGGAAATTAGCCCAAAACCCATTAATCATTCAAGCAATTAAGTTTGAGAAATCAGAAATTAGCCCATATAAGCTCTTTTTTAACCTATGAGGAATTGAAACTTCACCCAAGACTCATTTCATGCAATTATGGTTGACGAATTCTATATCAACCTAAAAGCAATTATGTTTGAGGAATCCAAACCAAACCCATATTTAATCTTTCATGGACTTGAGGAATCCAAAATTTACCCTCAAATTCAAATTTCAGGAATTAAACATTTGCCCAAAACCTAAACCTTCAAAACGTTGAGGAAACTAAAACCCGAAAGTTATTAATCATTGAAGCAATTAAGCTTGAGGAATCCAAAGTAAGCCCAAACTTATTTAATCTTTCATATGACTGACATTTAGGAACCTGCTGTTAGCCTACACCATTTAATTCTTCATGCAATTTTAGTTTGAGGAATCCTACATTAGCCCACATCAATTAATTTTTCATGGACTCGAGGAATCCAAAAAATAACCCAAAATTATTAAGTTGAGGAATCCAATATTTACCCAAAACCAATTAATCTTTCATGGACTTAAGGAATTAAAAATTCACCCAAAAGCTATTAAGTTGAGGAATTCTATATTAGCCCACATAAATTTATTTTTCATGCAATTAAGTTTAAGGAATCTAATATTAGCCCAAACTCATTAAATGGATGATGGAAGTAAGAAGCTAACAGTTCATCATATTAGCCAGTTTTAATCATTAATACACGAGACTTTAAATACACAAGACAATCTCATAGAAAGCCAGAAATTAGTCAAACTGGCAGATGGTACGTTAATCACAAATAAGCCTGACAACTTATTAATTTGATAGCTCAATATCATTAATTTTGACAGCTTAATATCTCTGACAGGTCATGACAGCTAAAAGTGTCAAATTTTGACAGGAGGTCCATTAATGGAATCAAAAATTAGCCCAAACTGCTCCCATTTGAAGTCTCCTATACTACTGTTAACCTAAACTAAACTAGAAGCTTTTTGACTCGCAAACTCGAGGTTTTGTTGGCTTTAGCAAGCTGTTATATATATATATATATATATATATATATTTACATTAAATTTCTTTATTTCAACAACTATTTTGCAGTACTTGATCATGCGACCAATTCTTTTCAGCTACAGAGGAAACTTTTGCAATCACCAGTGCTGAAATTTACAAGCTGGTTTATGATAACATGTGATAATCTATACGTATTTGATGTAATATACTGGCGTAAAATAATTATATGCCCATATGTTCGACATAGTTTCCCCAACCAACGAAAAATGACTTATTTAAAGTTAAAATCGTCAAAAGTGTTACCATATCAATGGAAAATTGCTAATTTTAATTTACAATCTCCAAAAGAGTCGCTATCTCAGGTCAATAGCTGAAGCGTCATACCGTTTTTATTCATTACCTATTTTTCAAAAACAAATACAGTTGTTTTGACATGTTTGCATTAATGTGCTCCTTGGCCGGTTTAACGGAGTTATGTATTTTTCAAAACGCCATCAAATACATTCTTTAAGCATTTTTGACATATGATTCTACTGCGCTTAAGGTGCTGGTATCCCTTTGTGCAGTGCTTTTGTGGGTATATTTTGAAACGCTATAACTTTCGCAATTTGGGTTGATGAGTTTCCTTTAAAGCTTATGATATGTAGATCTGATATATAAGCAAACATTGTCTGACATACTAACATCTTACAGGCAGAATACAGACCAAACATTTTTGAACATCGATTTCTCAAAACTGTGGAATCGGCCGAAATTTCTTGTGCGGACCTCTAAAGGACATGTGGGCCGAGGGACATTTTTTTGGATTTGGCTCAGCAGGTCTTAACGGTCAAGAAAATCCACTAAATGTGCGGTGTTACGAAGCATTTCGCAACTTTGCATTGAGTTTTCTCGAAACGGGAGAGGTTTGCCCCAAAACAAAAAAATCGCCATTCAAACGTCGCATTCTCATCCTGCCAAAAATCACGCCAATCGATTGGGTCGTTTTTGAGAAGTCGATGTTCAAAACTAAAATCATCGCAGTTTTGCCAAAATCGTTTTTCTGAAAAATCTCTAGCAGAAAACTCCGGCTAATAGGCATTGATAAAATGTGCAATGAGACTGTGTATCGATCGAGTATGAATAAACCAAAATTGTCCATATGATTTGGCAGTAATTTTGAAAAAACTGATTTTCTCGAAAACGGCCATTTTTGACCCCAAAAATCAACTGCGTTAACCACTAGAGATAGCTCAAAAGTTGTAAAAGCAAAAATGTTCATTTCTGTGCCCTCTATCCAGCCATACCAACCAATCCGGTGTGTCGACAATGTACTGAGAGAATAATGGCGAAAACCAAAAATTTCTTATCTTTGCACCTAAAAATGCGGGACTGGTCCCAGAATGTTAAAGAGCACCGAAATAGTATATTTGGAAAGTTTCATCCACTTTCATAAAGAATTGAAGCCTATAGGATCAAATTTACACAAAGCGATACCAGCACCTTAAGCGGTCTACTTAAACTACTTAAACTAAGTAGTTTTTACGAAAGCAGTTCTACTTAAACGGCTTAAGGTCGTGCTCCCCTTACGTGCAGATATAGTTGCAGAAAGTGCAATTATTGCCCGATTTCATTCAAATTTTCAGAAAATGCATCGGGAATGATAATAAACGTCCTGTAAAAACGCCAGCTTCATAACATTCATGTACAGTGAGAAACAAAAATCTGAAGTTCTAGAACTATATATAGAAAATTATGCCCAGCGACTATAATCATTTTAAAGCTTATTATGTGCTCTACAACTTTGCTTTTAGACATTAGTCTCTAGCTCTTATAGTTTTTGAGCAGTGAATTTTTGAAACATTTTTGCTTGAAAATTGGTTATTTTTGACACGATCTTGCTGAAAACAGGTTTTGTCTAATTGAAGCCGGTATACACTACAAGCATAGACACATTTATACTCAACTTAAAGAGCTTCAAAGAAGGCAAAAATTAGGTTAATTAGAGCACTGTACACTGGATAAGCCTGAAGTTTTGGGCGAATAACTGATTTTGTCAAATTGCGGATAAAATTCTTTGACCGAAGATCCACAACCAATGGATGGATCTAAAAGATATACTACACATAGTATGTTTGGACAATTTGCCCGGGACGGTTTTTTATTTTTCTCTTTATCAGCCTCCAATCAAGAGCAATGATTTTTCACAGTTGGATAAAATACCAAATTTTCAGAAAATGCTCAATTTCTGTATACTGAAAGGACATTTTGGCAAAATCAAAAAACCGTCCCTGGCAAATTATCTCAGAAACACATTGGATACGGCCATTTTCTTGTTGCGTAAAAATTTTTCAAAAAAATTTTGGTCGAAAATTGTGGCTACTTTTGGTAAGTTTGCAACCAATACAAGGTAGGTAGACACGTTTCAGTGATACTAAACGACGCAGAAGATGTAGAGCTTTATTTTGATATGTGGCTTAATTCATAACTCTCAATATTGAGTAAGTTACAGTTTTCCAAAGTGAACTGAATGTAAGGGAAGTGCGACCTTAAAGTTTAAGTCGCTGAAAGTTTAAGTGGACCTGTATTTGTGAAACGCCACTTTACTTAAAGTTTAAGTAGCTGGTTTTTGTGAAAGCGGGTCTTGCTTAAACGACTTAAGTTAAGTCGTTTAAGTAGTTTAAGTCGTTTAAGTAGAAGTTGGTTTCACAGAAACCACTTCGTTTAAGTTAAGCCGTTTAAGTACTTTTTATGAACAAACCCTTAGTTATTTTTAATGTTACTGTAGTTTCTGCAGATAGCTGTCTGCTAGAAACACTAATGTTAAGACAGCTAAAGAACCTATGCAACAAAGGTCTGTATCGTCGAATTATTTACTTCGCGTTAAATTATTAATACTAAGGCAAGGTTTTCTTTCATCTGTCCAGACATTGCTACAATAATATCTTGTTCTTCTGCAAAGGTTGGATCGCATTCCATGAAGTTCGTCTTAGGGACAAGTTTAGTGCCAGCTCAATTGGAAGATGTGCACTATCGCTGAGCATATGTTACCCAACAGTTATTTTATCAAAATACATGATGGGATGGGATCTTAGTTACAACATGTTAATACTATGACAAAAAGGGAATTGTCAAACTTGTGATTTCGCAAAAACCTGGAATGTGATTTTAGCGCTCAAGCAATCCTGCACTCGACTGTCGCAAAAATTCCGATCTGCCACAGATCCCGATACGCGTAGTTGTAAGATTGAGGCTCTCAGGCCGTGTCAAGCGATCTAGCAGTGACAAACCTACTACTGGAACTACGCCCAATGAACAAATGCGACTTGCCGATATGAGAGCCAATCCGGGGTAGCCTCGCCAGTAACAGATTTTACAATATCTACAACTAATATATATGGTTTAATAATGGCGCATGGGCCGGAAAATGACACAGTTAAAATAAGTGGAGTGTACACAATGAATGCAAGTTATAATAATAATGTCGTACTGGCGATGACGTACCTAAGCAACAAACCTACGCAACAGCCGGGAAGACCGGAAATACAGATGGGGTGGGGACCGAACTGACTTGACAAGGGAGCCCACGTCGAGTACACGCAGTATTGCTACACGGGAAGCAAACAAAAAACGCAAACCAACCAAATAGGACGGGAGAAGTTTAGTTAAGAACCCTCCCCCGGGGCGGAGCTTAGGTAAAACCCTACCAAACAATTGCGACATAACACTATAGCAAACATAGTTTCACGTTGGGGGACGCCCAATTAACCCAACTACCGACCAAAGGAAGGAAGAACCCCGGACAGAGGAGGGAAAAGATAGAGTTGAGTGTTACACACAAATATGACAATATACACATATATCCCCCTACACCACATAAAGGCCCGTTTTCCTTTTAAGCTACCTTCGTGTGAGTATACTCAACATTTGCAGGTTTAGTTCTATAGCAAACATAGTTTCACGTGGGGGATAGAGGGGTGCAGAGACCCCCCAGACCGATAAAAACGGGTAGACACCCTCTGCGATAAGGGGAAAGAGGGTATACCCTTCAGCGATTTTTACTATTAATTGCTCATTTTTAACAAATTTTACAACAAAACAAATTGAACAAATTATTTCAAACATTTTCTTATAAATTTCTTAATCTGTTAATTACTATCTATGTATTATTTATTATTGTCCATCTTTCTGTTATGTATTATTATCTATTAATTAATTAGTATCTTAAAAATCCCTAAACTTCTTCATTTCTTACTAATTTTTGGCAAAAAAATTAAAATATTAGCAAATTTTGGGGTGGACGCTTAAAACTTTGAAATGTTTCAGGGGTGGATGCCTCTCTAGAGTCGGGGTAAACACGCTAGAATTGGACCCCGTGTTAATGTATGATAGAAGGGCATGCAAACTTTATATTCGTTGGTTGCAGACCGTCTAGAAACACAAAACAGCACGGTGCACTTTAGCAAATAAAATTATTAACTAAAAGAAGAAACTGGATACAGCAGAATGAAAATGAACTTATTTATGTATGCGACTTCCTCCGAAATTTCTAGATAGAAATATCAAAAACACATTTTTAAAAAACTTATATATGGTTTATTCTTAACAACATGATTAATCGTTAAAGAATCTATAGTTCTTCGCAGCACAGTGACCAAATATTATTGCTGTACGACTTTCCTAGCTCAAGCTATAATACTTAATTTGTTGAAAACGGTCGCTTTTGCAAAATGTCAGCGTGCTATGTTTACACGCTGACCTCCCCCTCCCCAGATTTGTGTTTCTAGAATACTGTAAGCTTGATACATATGCAGCTGTGAGTGTCTTACTCTCCCTATTATAAACTTTTGGCATAGCCTATCTTATCTTGTTTACATTTGTTTACCTTAAAGATATGGATATCGTTGAAAGAGTTCTGCGAATATTCACCAAACCAACCTCGTGTGCAACGTTTGCACAGGCTAAAACTGCAATCTTCGGAAGAGCATAGAATTGTGAAAGATTTAATTATGGTGTGTAGAATTAGCCAAAACCTTATTGAATTAAGGATGGAAGATTTTCTCAGCATAAATAGTTACAGTGTTACTCGCGGGCATCTGTATAAATTTATATTAAAGCGTTCCACGCTTAGATTTTAGAAAAAATTTTTAACCGAGTTGTTTCAATTTGGAAGTTTTTGAATTCCGATATAGCTTGCTCTGAAAGCGTGAGTGAATTTGGAAGAAAACTTAATTGTAATGTCTTTCACGTGAATACTATTCCGTCTGGAATCAAAGTCGGATACCTAATTTGCATATTACACGAAACTACCTAATTTGCATATCCCGGTACTATAAAAGCGCATGCCGAAGTCTCTGGGGTCAGTTGTTGTTCTTGCATCATCAACGCCTCCGTCTTGATTCCTGACATCACATTGGTGGCAGCGGTGGGATTGGCAGGTATTTCCGCCCTTACTTGTATGGAAATCAGGTCACGGTTATTACAGACCACAAGCCTTTGCAATGGTTGAACACAATTAAGGATCCTACGCAGAGACTTCCGCGCAATGGAGGGTCCAATCTAAAGGGGGAGGAGTGTAATAGTATTCACGTGAAACACATTGCATTAATTAATAGTATCTAACGACCCACCCAGTTCCTTACCAACATTGAATAGTATATTCCTTATTTTTATGTTGTTTCTTGTTTTTTCCTACCTTTACTTGCTATTTTGATTTGCTGTTATTACTCTTAAATGGCATTGGTTGGTTAAATAAATGAATGATTGTTTACATTTGTTTGCAGCAATGTTTTGTCTGCTTTCAGTTTGTTGAGTCTTCACTTGAAATGATTGATCCATGCAGCTTGTCCGTTCCCTGTGTTAAAAAGGTATTAATCCAGGACAGCATGCGAAAGAAATTCCTTTGGTATTTTCTTCTAGTGGCATCGTGGACATTCTGTGCTGTTCATTCGTATTTACTGATTCGCAAATACTTCCTGTATCAAAGCAGTCTTAAGCATGATGTACGTCATTAATTAATTGAACTTTTTCCTCACATTTTCAGCCAATTTTCGTACTGATGGCAGTTCTTTTCACGGCAGTTCGTTTCACTTGCAATACCGTTTGGGAAAATTCGCAGCCATTAATTTAATTAGTTAATTCGAATAGTGCACGCATTTCCGAAATTGTTTTCCTGCTTTTTCCGATAAGATAATATTATTTCACTACGCCTTTGGGAACCGAAACTTGTTTATCAATCTAATAACGATCGTCTTATTGTTCTTTTTCAAATTTCGAAACTTCAACTTAGTTTAACTTATTTTATTTTCTTATATCTCGTATTTTTTCTTGTTTTTTCCTCAATGAAACTAACCGATTTTTTGTTTGCAAGGTGCTTTATTAAATTAATTTCTTTATATAAATTCAATTATGTATATTGCTCCAAATACTTACGCAGGTAAATCTTGTATACAGACTTTTTTACTCACTGTAATCACCAATTATGCATCCGTTTTAGTTGTCTGTATCTCAGTTCGTCCAGTTTCCAGCAGTAGATGTCTGCAACGTTAATCCGTACAAAAATGAGGAAGTAAAGAATTATCCCATGCTGCAGGACGTAGTAAGTTAATGGTCTCATTGTCCTATATTAACATTGCGTCGCCTGGGTGCTTGTCTAAAGAAAATTTTGAGGGGGCTTGTACCTTGACATAGAATTGTCCAGGGGGCTTATTCCTTAAAAATAAATCAAACTTTTCGACTTTGTCATAATTTGCAATAAAATATTCATTTTCTAGAACAAACAGTTCAAAACTTTGGCACCTTTTTACGAAACATGAAGAAGTCAAGCTAAAATATTTCGGTTAAGCCGGATAGTTTTTAAGAGTTTAGTATAAACGCTAATTTTTTCCGGCCATTTTTGCTCATGCCATTGGCCATGCTTTCCTTATCCCTTCCTTCTCCCTTTTCCCCGACTGGTTTGTACCTTGTCCGGGCTGCGGGGGGTAGAGTACTTGGACCTTCCAGATCCCACCCCCGCGTTAGCCGATGCTCATTATTGTAATTTTCCTTCCATTGGAACATTGATGTAGACACAAAGAACGGAGCCACTCTTTTTAGAAACGTTCAAGTGCCTCGAAAATGCAGACGGGTTATCGAAATTATTATGTAACCACGTTTGGCATACAAACATTGTGCTCTCCTGTATAAAAATAGTTGTTTTATTGTAATTGCATTTTTAATGTTTTAGAAGGAAAATTAAAAGTTTTATTTCAAAATCAGAATAACACTGCATATACTTTGAAATTTCACTTCTACTGATGCTTACAACTTAGTAATCCTTCAGTTGGAAGTCAGCTTATAGATTTGCTTCTTTCCAATTTTCAGATTCGGTATTACCAAGCATAGGGATTACACTGTACGCTTCGTAATATTATTCAGGCTGTAATATGCTTGAAATATTAAAGTTAGAAGTCTGGGTTTGAGGATATCTGAGCACATGCAACGATGGTGTATTCATATTCGCGTTCGCATAGAGACGCTGTCGACGAACAGTGAACATTGCAGTCAGTTCTGCTGACTGTCAGCAGCATCGCTGCCTAGTTCGACAGGAAAGCATCGAAGCCTTACCGTACAGTACAATTGTACTGCACGTTACATCGTGTAATACAGTTGTACTGCGCGATATAGCGTGCAATTTAATTCTACGCAGCGGTTATAGCCTAGTTCGATTGCAATGAGCCATGGTGCAATATTACTTATTGCAGGTGGACTCATACGAGTGCCTAAGTGACCCAAGGCAGAAGCAGGACGGCTGCAAAAGCACGTTAAATCATACACGGTCCAGACGACAAACGGATGGGAAGCAAGGCATGCTGTTTCGACTGTTTATCTGTATCGGTTAATATGATGACTTAGTCATTTGTAGACGTATTAAAGAGGATAATCAAATGAGCGGAAGAGCCTCTGATAGGGCAGTGGTTCCTTGCTGCGCTGTAAATGGAGGATCATGTCAGGTCTAGAGGTTACAAAAGATAATCTCTGCCACCCCATTTCAAATCCCTTCAGGACAATTTACCGGGACTGTCAAGATGTAGCTACCACAGAACCTCCAATTACGGTGGACGTTATGGAAGTTCTGATAGCCTTACAGAACAAGTTGGGTAATTGCTATGGCAATTATTCAGTGTCATCATCACCACTTCCCTCAAAACCTCAAAAATGCAAACGTTCTAAGCTAGCACTATCTCTAACCGAAGTACCAGAATTGGCGAGTTAGCTGTAAAAGCATGAGCGGAAACTGCATGCAAGAAGCAATAAATTAACTTGAACTAAGAATCCCAACAACATGCCACAATTTGGTGCATTTGACTTGACTGTGGTTTGCTTTGTCGAATTTTGCAGGATGTCCAGCATACTACACAAATCTAGCGCACCAGAGTAACACAGTGATTCGGATTAGGTCATTTCGATGGAGAGCAGCTGTGCAGAAGCAATAAACTCAGATGCCCACTTGCCATACGTCAACAGTAAAGAAGAATGGACAGTTTTTCACCAGATTGCTGGTAACAATACAGAGTGAGAATTTAAGGCTGTAATTTACATGTTACGTTCAAATTGTGCTCCCGTGTAAATTGCAATGCACGGGCAAATCGTGCAAATTGTGATCTGCATGATTAAACGTGCAAATTAAAATTTGCACGGTTGCTTTTCGTGCAAATTGCAGTTAACATGGAAAGTGCCGAGCTAATTGTAAAAAGACACCTCAGGTAACACCTAATAATTTTTAAAACTTTGTAAACTTGTTATAATTAAAAGTTTAGTGACTACTATAATGAAATGATGATGATGAAATCGGACTTAATCGGAAATTAATTGAAACCTTAGGGCAGTTTTTGCCAATTTCTGACAGTTGGGCAGCAGCTGCATAGCTGTGATTGGGTAGCGTATACAGATGAGTTCTGCACAAAAATACCCCAGGATGTTTTTTAGTTGCTTCTACTGCTGCTTTCTAGCTAAAGTGGTCGCTTGCTAACGTTGGGAAACCTTTTCCAGAAAGGATAATGTTGAGTTAAGGCCCGTATTCATAAAACGCTGGTATCCATACCAATGGTATCCATGCAACTTGTATGGATACCAGTGGTTAGAAAACTAATGGGTTATTTAACCGAATTCATAAAGCTCTGGTTTTTTAACCATGGTCTGCACACCAGTGGTATGGCGGGAAAATGAAAACCCTTTCATGTTAAGCAGTGGTATGTGTATACCACTGGAACCCTTCGAATGAATTGGATACCAGTGGTATGCGAATATAATAGTCTGCTGTAAAACATATGTCAAACCACCTCCAACGGTGGTTTGCAATTTTAACCGTTGGTATGGTACCAGCTGTATGGCACCAAAGGTTAGAAAGTTTTACGAATTCGCCGTACGCCTGCAATATCACTGGTTAACCACTGATACCCCTTCATCCATACCAGTGGTATGGGTACCAACGCTTTATGAATACGAACCTATAATTAACTCGATCCTTTTCATGAAAGAGTTAAAAGAGGGAAACTCAAGGATGAGTGGAGTTTATAGGTAGGTAAAACAAATATTTGTAACTTTACTCTAGTGTACTAACATTATTTGCACGTTGGGACACAAATTTACGATGGTAGTGTAGTAACTTTGATTTTTGACTCGAATTGAGCTGTTTCGAAGCGACTCTGATTTTTAAATGTAATTTGCATTTAAATTTTTAAATGATCGAACTGAATCAAACCATTTAATCCAATAATGCCTGAATTTCGTGTGGACAGACGATTGAAAATGACCGATTTTGCATTTTTAACTGCCATGCTTTACTGGCACCTAAAGAGATGGGACTGCAACAATCGATAGATTTCAAATGCAAGCACTGATTGGTCCTCGATACACCCAGAAAAAGTTAGAGACCAGGAAAAGTCAGGAAAAGTAGGAAATGTTTGCTAAAGTGTCATTACAGAAAATCAACTAATTGATTTCTGGGTGCAACCTTAGGAAAACCGTTTTTTTCGCCGACGAACTACAGCTTGGATTGGTTCGAATGCAGGGATCGAACAGAGCTCGAAAGTTTCAAAACTTTTATTGTTATCATTTTGTTCATATTTATTTTCATTGGAAAGCTATAAAAACTCCATAATTCCTGCTGATGTAGCGCTGTCGATGTAAACCGCATCCATGATTGTTGACCAACTCGCTATCCGACAAGCAATTGTCGAGGGCACTGCCACACGATACATAATTCACCTGGCCGTGAAGAACCAGGCAGGGGAAGCCTCGCCAGATAGGGCTAAAAAGCTAAACTGTACCAATATAACACAACATAGTTCAATAAATGATTTAATAAACAATGCATACATACATGGCCGTAAGCCTTGACAGACAGTCAAACCGTTATCCAGCAGTATTATGCTAATCAAAAATCACTTTAATACAATACGGTAAGCGATCTAGTTGCGAGAGCAAGGTTTTCATATCAAAGCTCAAACAGCCTGGAAATATGCACACACTGAAAAGGTTGGGAAAATAGCTACATTCATCTAATTCTGAGTATTAATCTAGACACGACAAGACCGGGGTAGACGGAGTCTGTAGCGATGGCAAATGGGGAGCTAATTACAGCGGTCTGGCAACCATACCGTAAGAAACTGTATTAAATGCCTATTTTATTCTAAGCGGTTCTGCTATACAGAACTAAAATGGAAGAATATATATAGAATTGGCTAGTAGTTTCGCTAAATGCAAGAATCTTCCTTGTTATTTGAGCCACCATTATAACTGCAATACAACAGTGATTTTAAAAATAACCTTAAAATCTCCTAACAGCTTGTGCAAATGCACAAGCAAATGGCTCGGCTCATAATATCCAAATAAATGTACTACCTGCGACTGTCCACACATTTCGATAAAATTATATATTTTTCTAGGTATGCTGAGTGGGGATCTGCGGATAAAGATAAGTGTCAAAATGACACATGCTTGGCTCTCGATATAACCTCAGGCAAAGCCATAAGTTTACCATGCGATTACCCAGAACCAGTCTTCTGTCAGATAAGGCTACATGGTAATTAGATTTTCTGCAATAATAAGAATATATTGGCAAATATATACTGAGCTAAGTTAAGTAGAAAATTTGGATGGTGGATTTTCAAAGTTTGGCTAGTAGGAAGTTGGTCATTTAGAAAATCCTATAGGCCGTAAGAAAACACAGACAGTTACTTATAGTTAAGGTGGTGATTCCTTTTGGGCACATATTGTTATTTGGCGGCGTAAATCAAGATGAAATTTGATGAAACTTTCCGAAATAAGTTCTTTTAGCGTTCTAACACCCTCCGCGCAATCCCGACTCAAAAATTCGAGATTTCCGGTCAGAGTGGTTTTTCCCAATTTCTGAACGTTTGGCAGCAGCTATACAGTTATGACTATATGCATTCGAAAGATCTCATTGAGCTTCACATTTTTGCTTTTTAAAGCAAGTTTCTAGCTTGATCCATTAACGCAACTTAAGGCTCGATCCGATCAAGTACTTGGGAAGGAGTGGTTGTGATTTAGAAGATAAGTTTAGATTTGATTTTATAAAACAATTTCGGACGTCCCGAAATTAATTATTTGCTTTTATAATTAGCAAAACTTTAAAATTAGGTAAACATCACGAATGCAAGATATCTATTTTCATTTACTAAAGCTTTTTGTACCCGGGAAATTCCGAACTTAGTCGTTAAAATTTGCATTTTCAATTGTAGTGCAACCAATTCAAATGTTTGTTTTAAATACATGACTAAAACAGTTCCAATTTTTGTGCTAGATTTGCCTCTTCTAATAAAACTTGTCCATTGTAGCTAATGTCATTGGCAACTCTGACAAATTTGGTCCACTCTCCGAAGTATAATCACATAGGCACTAATGGGGAAAACCATAAAATGTGCGGAGGAAAGATTATAACTGGTGGGAGGAATTCTGTCAAGGAACGGTAGCTTTTGCGCTACTGAGGATTGAGGAAGCAGCTAAGTTATACTATCGCATTATTGTATGTATAGTAGCTTTTATGATACAGGATTTCAAAACAGACAGCTGACCGGGAAACTTCAAGCGAATTGTTTCCTGCAAAAGACGTCAGTGTACATAAATTATAGGATTTTGTTGATTTTTATAAACTATGATATTGGATTGGGATCAGTAATAGACATGGAAGGTGGAAAAGGTCCTTCTGTGTCTGTTTCTGCATCTGAATCTATTTATCATAAATCTGGTATAGGTGTAGTGTTCACAACAACTGTTCACATCTGGATCCAAAAATTTGTTGAAAGCCGGTCTGCTGAGGCTTTACGGCTTAGGCAGCATATCAAACTGGCAATACTTCTTAATTACCGTTACAGAAACAATTTCATTGGTGCTTTTCAAGACCGCAATTTTCCTTCTTTCCTATATGAGAGCTCGCCCACCCTTCCCGCTCCTATTTCTGCAGCCTGTTTTGTCCGTAAGCCTAACGAGCAGGCACACGTAATTTTCAGCCATCATAGTTGCTGTTACCAAGCGGGGGGCAGTTGTCATCGGATTAACGATCTCAACTGCCTTGGGCGTGACTGAAATAACCGTATGGTAGCACCGCCTGGGGATCATGTTTCTGTCCGTGATCTTCGTCTCTCCGCTTCTTGACTGCGGTCTGCGGAGAGCACCACTGACGGGCCACGCTGTGTGCCTACAAAGTGGTTGGGTCCAAGCCAAAAAAAAAAAAAAAGTTTCTAGCTTTTCTTTACCGTGAGATATAGCCGATTTTCTTGTTTTGGCGTCGAAAACTTGTCATTTTTGCAGATATAAAATAATCCAACATTTCTTGAACTACGCAAGCTGTAAAATCAAACTAAGGGTGTCGGTCTGAAAGTCTCACAGGGACAAATTATCCGACGCATGATCGTCTTCCAACTGCTATCCTGTAGGCTGCTATCATAAAAAATGTAGTTTTTGCAAAAACACGACCAATTTTTTCCAAAGATTGTGGAGCATTCACCATGCAAGTTAGAGGGCTGCTACTGAACAAATGTGTTCTGCACAAACATACCCAGGGACGATTTTTTAGTTGCCCCAATTGCTGCTTTCTAGCTATAGTAATCGCTCGACAAATTTGGAAAAAGTAGGCAAAATACAGGTTACACACACATTTCAGCTTATATCTTTATAACGAAGAGCGATTTCACAATAAATAAAAAATCGTCCCCAGCTATTTGATGGAGGTGTCGAATGATATAACCGATGTCTCGCGAAAAAATTTACTTGAGTCTGCAAAAATTCTGGAAAATTATACTTCTTCTAAAATGTGTTAAAAATATTTTAGAAAAGGAACATTAGTTTCGTGACATGCATTAAAAAGAGAAAATGTCAAGCTACATTTTGATATAAAAATGGCTTCTTAACTCCAAGTAATGAATGAGTAATAATGGTGCAAACTTTATGTGACCAAAGGGAATCACAACCTTAAGTTGATCGGTTATTTTATTCATTAACTTACTTTATCTCCATAAGGTATTGGTCAATAAATCCCCAAAGTTGTTTTTGGCTTGTGCTGACTTAACCATTAAAGATAGCCCGAAGGTTGTAACAGCAATAAGTTTATAAATAATAATATAAATAATAATAAATAACAGTTATTGGGCAATAGCTCCCAAAATGGTTTTTGGCTTGTGTTGACTTAACCATCAGAGATAGCTCGAAGGTTTTAAAAGCAAAAATGTTTATTTCTGGGCCCTCCTTCCAGCCATCACAACCAATCTGATGAATGGAGTACATAGTGAAAGAATATTGGCAAAAATCAAAAATTTCTTATCTTTCACCTAAAAATGTGGGACTGGTCCCAGAATGTTAAAGAGCACCAAAATAATATATTTGTAAGCTTTCAGCCATTTTCATAAAGAGATAGAGCCCATTTGGTCAAATTTACACAAAGCGATACCAGCACCTTAAGTCCTAAATTTAGCTCATGCAGGCTGATTTTCTCTTGAAGTGCAAACTGATAGAAAAAAGGGATCAGAATAACTTCCCATCTATGTGTTGACAGAATCCGCTCACCACATGCATCTCTTTTGCAGACACTTCAACCGAAGTTCGAACGATGGATTCATTAGCTGTCAATGCTCAGATCCAGCTGAATCTGCGTGCAGCAAACCTTCCGCTGGATAAGCGAAGAATGCTGGGATTTAGTAGACCTGAAATTCTTCGTCAGTGCAGCTATCTTGGACTGCATAACTGCAACAGGGACCAAGCAACTTTATTTCAATTTAGATTCAAGTCAAAGTCAAAAATTAAATTAATTCAAGTAAAAATAAGCTGTTGTGTTTTTGTGTCAGGAAAGTTAGAAGCATCCGTGTACAGCAGTATGAACTTAGTGGCTTCAGTTATGAGCATTATTAACACTAGGGTCCGATTCTGGTGTGGGCTTATCCCAAAAAAATTTTCGAGGGGGCTTGTAACGTAATCTTGAATGAAGGTTAATACTAGAGAATTCGCAAGATTTTAGTAAATTGGCAGCAAAATTTTCACTTTTAGAAGATAACTCGAAATTTTATTCATTTTTGAAAAAAAGAAACTCCACAAATTGCTTGTGCAATACCATGAAACATGACATCTTGTTCTTCATAGTAATATGCAAAATAAATCCAATTAATTAAGGACTATCCGTGGCAACTGGATGCGATGTTTTAACAAGATATGATGTATCTCAGCTACATTCCTACTTACTTTTTGTTCAATAATGATTACTTTATGTGTTGTAACTTTAGATTGTTCACTTCTGAATTTTGGGACTTTTCATATGGTAATTGCTATGCCTTCAAAGCTAACTCAAATCTAACGAAAGCTGTTCTGCCCGGATTAGAGAACGGTATGTAGTATTTACCGATAATTCTTTCAGCATTAGATTAAAAACAGAATGAAAGATATGTCATTCCGTATTATTCCAACCTATCTAGTCGTATAATCCAAATATTTTCTGCTGTTGTTTTGAGTGTACGCAAAAAGTTGTGATAAGCTGTGTGTCCTTTACAAAAAGCGGCCAATTTCCAAAGCAAACGTCATTTTCAGAATTGAACAGGGTCAAGCATGCAGTCGTCCAACCTAGTTGCTTGATTATGAGTTTCACTTTCTGGCATAAAAGTGCTTGGTAGATTTCTTTGTAGGACTTCTTCTGATACTGCATTCTGGCTGGGAACATTACCTGCCTTACATAGAATCGACTGGCCTTACAGTCTCCATAAGTATTCGAGCTGAATTATGTAAGTAAATAGGTAACATTTGCATTGATAACAAAATAGTTCTACGTTCGAAAAGCATCCTGACTCATTCGCTGTAAACTGGTCTAAATAAGGCTAGAAGCCATCTAAAACAAGTGTTTTAAATTGAAAGAAACATTTTTAAATTCGACATTATTAGTCATAAATAAAAGTCTGCCTCGGTTTCAGGATTGAAAGCTTCCGAAAACTTATTTTGTACTTCGACTTGTGCTTAAGTCTCGCTTTATTTAACCCTCCCCCAGATTCCGGGTCTGTGGGTGGGTCCGGGTATTAATAATCCGGGTCCGCGTCCAGGCTAGTTTCGAAAATGTGTGTCCTGTCCGGAACCCACCATACTCTCTACTCTTGAACCTCATTCTCCAAGTTTTGCTTGAATGAGAAGTTATTTGCTTAGCTCTGCTTATACTAGGATTATGCCATATGAGCTTATCCATTGAAATCTTACTTGCAACAATAATGCACCTTCGCTCCTCAGTTAAGCTAGTGTTATTAACGCTAGGGTGCAACGTTACCGTCACGTGATTCTGAACAATTATTAAGCTAAAGTCAAGAATGTTTACTCTACCATTGGCTCACTCTGGATTTCATGCAAATAACAAAGCTCAAAGTTTGATTGACGGCTAATACTTTTAATCAAAGACATTATGTCTATGTGCAACACACACACGCACAAGCACACACGCACAAACAGAAACACACACGCACAAGCACACACACGCACACATACGGTTGCTTTAACCTTAAATAGGACGAGCTGTACAAATGTAATAATTTATGTCGACCTATTGATGTTTGCACTGCAGGTGAAAGTCATACGATTGCCACGTCCCTACGGAAAATGCATTCAGGAAATCAATGATGCCCTTAGAAAACAGTCTTACTCTTTGTACGAAGAGCCTTACTCTCTGATGGTAAGCAAACGAGCCTTCACAACGTCGCGCTTCCCTTACCTTCAGGCAACATTAAGCTGTCTAATACTGACAGTTAGGATTTTAACCAAATATTTTCTGTGCCGGATGGTGTTATTGAAATGAGTCGACAAAGTGTGTGTTGGTTGCAAGCTTATCAAGCGTAATCGCCATTTGTGAAACTACTTTTTTAAGAAACCTTACCTAAACAACACTCATATACAGTGTTTCTGAGATCACTTGCCAGGTAGACTTTATATTTTGTCAAAATATCGTTTCAGTACGAAGGAATTTAATATTTTCTGAAAAAAGTTTCTGAAAAATGAAAAAGAAATTTTCTCATCCTTGAAATATCCTTGTATTTGCTTTTGAATTGAAGCGAATTGAGAAAAAATAAAGAATCTACCCCTGGCAAATTGCCCAAGATACAGTCTGCAATATATCTTTCAGATACCTTACACATAATGCAGTTAATTAATACTTTTTCCCTAATACCTTAATACCTTAATACCTTTTCTAGGCTTGTGATAAAACAAAGGAACAACTTAATTATGTGTCATTGTGCGGTTGCGGTCACCCAGCTTACCCAATGCCTGAAACCATTATGCCATGTTCTAATGACGACCAGAGTGAGTTGCATACCGTAAAGCATTTAATAAATCATATGAATACTTAACAAACAAGTTGATTACACAAACTTATTAATAAAGAATTAATGAACCTACAAACTCTTTTTGCTTCAATGAACTAAACGACCAATATTTTTGGGTTGGTACAACTTCCAATGTATATGTCGCAGCAAAGTAGTACCTATAGGGATGTACTAGATCGCTAGAAAATTTCAGTGATGTACTGCCTCACTAGTCAAGTTGTACATTGAACGTTAAAGGCCTCAAATGTACAACTTACTAATAAATTTCAGTAATGCAGTACATCACTTAGTGTTTGTCAGTAATGTAGTATATCACTAAAACGTTTTCAGTAAACCAGTACATTTCTGTTTGCTTATTATCTTAAGGTGGTGGTATTCTTTTGCGCAATGGTTCTGTGGTGCATTTTTAAACGGTATAACTTTCGCAATTTTGGAGTTGGAAAGAGCTTTATATCTTTTAAAGCTTATAATAGGACATTCACATGAGCTTAATACGAGACTAGCAAGATTTCAAAAAATTCAGCAGAAATGTTCTGACATAACGGCTAAAGATAGACCAAAGATTTTCGAACATCGATTTATCAAAACTGTAGAAACGACCAATGGCTCCTTTTGTGCCATGAAATGAAGGACATACGGGCCGAGGAACGTTTTTGGATTTGGCTCAACAGGTCGGTCGAGAAAATCGGTCAAATGCATGGTAAACACTAAATTTCGCAACTTCGCTTTAAGTTTTCTTGCTACTCGAAACGTTTTAGCCCAAACCAAGAAAATGGTACCTCCGCAAAATTACGAAATCAGTAATCCGTCTAGTAATTTTTGAGAAATCGATGTTTAAAACAAAATAACCGCAGTTTTGCCAAAATGGTTTTTCGCCAAATTTTTAGCTTATAGCAACGACCTTCAGCAAATAGCAATTGACAAAATGTGCAATTACATTGTGTATCGATTGAGTATAAATGGACCAAAATTGATCGTAAGTTTTGGCAGTAATGTTGGAAAACTGATTTCCTCGAAAATGGCCATTTTTTGACCCACAAAATGGTTCTTTGCTTATACTAATTAGCCATGGAGATTGCTCAAAGGCTGTAAAAGGAAAACTGATCATTTTGTGTCCTATTTCCAGCCGTAACAACCAATACGGTGTATCAAGTACGTATACAAAGAATAATGGCAAAAAGCAAAACTTTCTTATATTTTTGCCTAAAGCTACGGAACGGTTCCAGAATGTTAAAAAGCACGGAAATAGGATATATCGTAAGCCGTATGAGTCAAAAATAAATGAAAGGAAACCAGCACCTTAAGACACTAATGGGAGCAAACGTAGATAATTAGGAACTAAATGTATTGTTATTCAAATAATTTGAGACATTTAAACAATAAAAGGAACAGATGTATGTATGCGGTTATTGAAATATGGAAGGTGTTAATTAATCCTGATACAACGTGCAACTTATAGCATTGATCGGAAGAGCTCCACGTTGGGCATTACATGTCCTTTAGACTACAAATATCACTTTTATAAAATGTTTTATAGGCTAAATGATGTAGATAATTGCAGCAAATTTCAATAAATTCCAACGATAATTACGATTTTAATGCCCCAAAATACACGACATTAACCAACACCTTAAGCCAAACTTAGTTTAAACGTAGCATCTTTAAGTCTTTATACTCTTAAGCTGTAAGAAATCTGTCCGATTTTTAAGAATAAAAATTAATATCTTCTATATTTCAATAATCGTTACACTGTTTATTTCAAATTTTGAAGAGTGAAAGTGCACTACCTGGTGCATCACAACTGAAACTTAACTTAAACGTTAAATTTTTACTTTTTACTTTTGTAAATATTAAACAAATTAAATCGAATATTAAAATCATCACTCAAATATTAAATGAATTGCATAAGCTCAAATTCGTTTCAAAAATAGCATCTTTATGCAGTAATCGGCTCTTTCTGTTGTTTAAATTTCTCAAATCGCCTGAATGTATTGATTTGTACAATACAGTTGGTTCTTAATTCTTTACATTTTCTCCCTATATTGTCTAAAGATAAAAACCAAACAACTGTACTGATTTACTGAAAACGTTTTAGTGACGTGATGTAGTACACTCCGTGGTGTACTACATTACTAAAGTTTATCAGCAAAGTTGTGCATTTAAGGCCTTTAATCTACAATGTGCAACTTGACTAGTGATGCAGTACATCACTAAAAATTTCTAGCGATGTAGTACAACAATAAATGGACTACTTTATGCGACATATATATCTCCCATATTTCTACGAGTTTCTTCCGATAGCCAATTTTAAGAGAAATTCTTCTGCTTTCTAGTAAGATGTCTGTGGCTCGCAGTTTGGGATGCTTCTAATTTTTCCTCAGTTCAATCCTGCGATCAACCATGCGTGTGAGTTAATTGATCATGTGATAAGCTGTTTCATATAAATTCATACACTGTTTAGAACTGGGGTTTGGTAGTGGATGAAAAACAATAATTAAAATTGTGTCTTAAAAACTAAATATTCAAAGATAAAAATTACTATATGTAACGAAAGAAAGAAGAAGTCAGAACAGTAATCATGTTAACTCGCAAACAGCTTGATTGGTCAGGACTTGGTTTTTGGAGTAGGTGCGACAAATACAAGGTGTAATACTAAAACGATTAAGCAAAGCAAATTGTTGTGTTTATTAAATTATTTTGGTTACAAGCTGTTTTCGCTAAATTTAGTGACATGGCACATGGTGCTGGGCACTTTTTAAATAGTTGTCTTAAATTTAAATTTGTTCCGCAGTTATCACGTGATTGCACGAAGAGTCAATCTATCTGTACAAATTAGTTTCAGGACTGTATCACTAAAGATTCTCTATTCTAATACTCACGTTATTTTCTCATTTTACCTTGCTGAGTCTGCGCTCTTGGTTAACTTTAGGCAACAATTTTATTAAATGCTAAAATATGATAGTAGTATACTAGTTGGCAATTTGACGTCGATTTGGGACTTAGAAAAATTTCGTGTTAGTTGCTGGCTGCAGATTTTGGACATAGTTTCTCGGTGGCTGTTTTTAATAGGCATAGCATTCATGATTTGATACGCGGTGAAACTAACATGATGACTCTGAGTGTATGTCAACCTATTGCTGAATGCTGCAGAAGGATAACGCAGATAGCTTTCGCAATCAAAGATTGATTAGTGCGGCGACAGTTTCTCAAAAATTTCATCCATGCTAAAATGTATACAAAATGACAACAACCGATTGAGAATGTGAACCTTCGGTTTGAATTTACCAGTTTGGTGACGATTCTGCATGACGTAACACTGATGACCGCGCCGGCGAGAAGCAAAACTAAAAAACGTTCACACTGAGAGCACATAACGCAGCGAATAAAAGCAGTTAGGCTTGTAATTAGAGAAAAGTGTGTCTGCCACAATAGTAGATTCACACATTGCTGAACAAAAATCCATTCGCTTGAATCTCGGTCGACTGTTGCCGCCAGTTCAGAAAAGTTTTTCTCGTCTAAAGTTTGTCGCAGATTTTCAATAGATTCAAAACTGTCAATTGCTCTGGGAATTTCAAAAACATGGGTATTTTCTGAAGGGTAGAAATAACGAAACTGACCAGTTCTATGATTCTGCAAAACAAATCCTAACTGAATATTAACCTTGAACACACAACCTTCCTGCTCATACACCAACTTCAAGGCATCCAGAAGCGTCTCAGTTCCAAATTCTGACACTGGAAAGTTGTAGACTTTTCTTCCGCCTTGGTCGGTTAAACTGAAAGGATATATCTCCTGGCTGTAGTCTTGGAGCAACTGCTGAAGATGATCAAGGTCACCAGCGCCTGATCCGGTTAATGGAGGCTGTGCATTGGGTAAAACAAAAACAACAGTATTCAAGTACTCAGCATAACGGTGTGTCGCTGGCTGGCCAACACGCACCTCCTCCTCTCCCGGGGCAGGGGGGGGAGGGGTCCTCACTGTAGTAGTCAGCAGAAATTAGCACTGGTAGGCATCAGTCGCTTAATAGAACCAGACTTGTTTATGCTGCGTATCTATACTGTCTATATATACGTTAAACGACACTCTTACGCGATCACAGAAATGCTTGATTGTAACAAATGCAGCCCCATAGAGCTGTTCTGCTCCAGTTAATTCAACTGGAGTGATTTGTTACAATCAGGCACTTCTGATGCACTTATTTTACGCAATCTTACATGTAGATGGGCCAGACTGTGCCGAAAGAGATTCGGGCTGAGAGCTGTTACTTTCATTTGGCTGACAAACAATGTTACCACAGATGTCGTATAAATTTGAGACACGTCCTAAACAAAGCACATACAGTATAGTTCAGAATAGGACACAATCGAAAGTTCAGTGCATGCACAGCGAACAGTCAATGCGTCCAGCATTTCCAATTTTACAAGCAGCAGTCTTCGTTGAACTCTTACGTTTAGCTTCTTCTATGGAGTCCCTCAGACAGTATGCTTCATCCCTCCCTTTACAAGATTTTCCTTTCTTTTTTGGTTTGTCTTCAAGAAGGTCAACATCCGAGTCTTGCTCATCCTTCAGAATGCGGCGGCGTTTTTGCGTCTACGGAATGGTATCGCCAGAGTCGGACTCGTTCCCATCGTCAGATTGCGCGGATTGCACGCCTCCATTTTTTAAGGATAGTGGGTAATTTATTCTTCAGGCTTTTCACCTGTGCTTTGAAAACATCCAAAATCGGCTTCGACGTATCTGCAACCAGAATATTTGGATTTGAGGCGCTGATACAATACTGGCGGAAACGAGTCCTACTGTAGCCAACGCCAGTTCCGCATCTTGAAATTTCTGCATACAAAGTACCATGGATGTGAATACGTTCGGTTGACGGGTCCGTAACGGTATCCATAATCCTTAAAAGAAAAACAATTTATAATAAAAACCGTTTTTAAAATGGTCTTCACAAATTTAGAAAGAAGGTGGCTCATACTAACTAAATGAAACACATAGTGTCTAGCAATAAACTTTGCTGAATCCCCAACAACGGATAAATAATATTCTAGCAATTGTTTCAAAAAGTCACAAGCATCAAGATTAAATCTCTAATAGCTCTAAGAAAGGATTTGAATTCAAGTTTTTGGCAGATATCATCAATTTGAAAATAGTTTTTCTAACTGAACAATTGCTAAAAAACTTCAAACGAAATAATAGATGCCTTCTCCTCCTAAAAACTCGTATCTCGTAAGCTTCAGTATAAGCCAAAGGCGAGTGATCCGGTCTGTCAACACGTCAACAACTTTTTACACCTGCTATAATTCAATTGACATTTGATTTCTGTCTTACTCATTTTTGAATGGCTTTGATAGAAATGTACTAGGTGTTCAAGGAGTCGCTCAACTCTTGGCACATTAAGCAGCAAACATCTGCTGAATAGTGAAAAACTGGATCAATGTCAGGGTGGATATGTTGAAGGTGCTCTTCAAAGTCATACTTATTATGATATATGCACCAAGGGCTGGTGCAAAATCGGCATGATATCGGCAAAAAGTTTTTAGACTTTGCAGTTTGCTGGACTTTAGTCCACCATATGATTCCTGACAGGCCTTGATAGAAATAATTCAATACATTGCGAGATAATTGATAGGAGCAAACTAATTTCTCAAACGGCCAAGCATTCTTTGTTTCAAACTTAAAATATCTGCGGTGTAGGCTGGATTGTGGAGTTACTGGTTGCCAAAACAGTTTGAACGTTGCACCCTTCAGACGTTCTTTCCAGTTATGTCCAAAAATGCAGTAACAAATTGGCTTCATAACAGAATGTAAGTCTAGCGTAGCTCTTTCATCAGTAAACTTTATGCAGACAGCTATGCGATCAATGATAGCAATTTGAATGTCAAAGTATCCAGAAAACAGTCCCGAAATAGTTGGTGTGTGATGTAATAATTCGACGTTAACCTGACAAACTGGAGGGTCATGATAAATCATGTTTAGAACTGTAACGACTTCTTTATCATTAAAACTGGTTCAGCGCGTAAATCCGTTTTCCATAGCCCTCGAACTATGATGAAACCAATCAAATGGGGTCGGAAATTCCTTTTCCAAAATAAGAAATTTCATCATCTTCCACCTTGAAATGATCAGTTTTTCGATTATCTCGCATTTCAGCCGGTAGCTCAGAGTAAGAGCAAGACAGGTTTGAATTACAGTGGGAAGATCTGCATTTTCTAAATTGACGCTAATCGTATCTAGAATCACAGCCAGGCTTAGACATTGTAGAGATGTCAATTCAACCATCCTGAAATCTTAGTAAAGCAATCGAAAATGACTATATAATTCGAACCTTCACAAAGTTTGTAACGAAATCTGGTTATGGAAATTTTACTGGCAGGGTTCATTTTTCTATGATAGTCTACAAAATTCTCATTAGTTTAAAATAACTAGCTCAACACCCCACCTTATGACTTTACAAATGGTTTGCAGTGCCTATTATTTTGTAACTAGCAGTATATATATATATATATACTATATATATATATATATATATATATATATATATATATATATATATATATATATATATATATGTATGTATATTTCAACGCTTCTTGGAAAATATCAGACAAACAACAAACTATCCGCTGCATATTTTTATGTGACACAACACTATACTATAGACTCGCACACAAATTTAGCTTTTTGTCATTACTTGCATTTACACTGGTGATACTGTTCTCAACCGGCTTCATTTCTTTGTGAACTTGTGTTGTTTCAGTTTCAGTTTCAGTCCGGTAACACAAAACAGTTTTAGTTTCAATTTCAGGTCATTCAGAAATCAAATGAAGTTTAAATTGATGATTACTGAGGCCCCCACGTCAAACTATTAACGAAAAGCGGCTTAAAACCTTCAAAGCGTCGTCTTTTTAAGAAAGACAGAAAGTAGATTCAGTCTCAGTCGGCGGCCTAAAGTAATTTCAGTTTCAGTTTCCGTGCCTTAAACTGAAACCTCTACAACCTGAAAGCTGGTGGCCGGCCAAGCTGGTTTCAGTTTTAGTACCTGAAACACCACTACTTTAAACCTAAATGGAACTTTCAAAGCACATTAATTTGTTGGCCCATGTCAAGATAAAAGCTAGAACTCCTAGAACCCCCATCAGAAAAAAGGAAGTTCTTGATCTTTTTCATGCGATTGCATCTAAGACTTTGATTTGTACGATACTACGTTGCGGATCCTTTCCTTCAGGCGGTACTTCAGCAGACATGATAATCTCAGTCATCAAATTTGTAGCATATAACCGTGGTGTACTGGGGGGGGTCTCCTGGCTTTTCTCATAAATTTCGACTGACATTTGTGTGTATGAAGCATTCAATATCCACAATATGGTATCAATCAAAAGCTAACGACAAGAACAACAAATGCGTCCTAGATCTAAGTCCAAACAACGCACATACTTTTCGGTATGCCCGGACTCCCGAACCCTCAGAACCTCCAGCAAACACTTTAAACTAGGCAGTAGAGGATCAAATCTCCTGAAAAAATTTCAGAACCCGCAGAACCCCAAGAACCCACGACAAAATTAGAAACTAAATATACGTAGTAGCGGATCAAATCTCTTCGAAAGCTAAGAACCCCCAAGAAAATCAAGTGACAGATCAGAGCGCATCAAAAAGTGACTTGTATTTTGACATGGGCCATTTTGTTTAGCCCTACTATATATATGTATATGAAATTTTGTATTTTAGACCAGCAAGTTTCTTTCAACTAAGTCAAGTTTACCACTCTCTTTAAAGTGACACCTATAGAGAACTCCAATCTACAGAAGATTAGGTTCCGGTGCTTATCCTTATTCTCAGCCCAAAGCCATTAGTCGTGTGCTTTGAGTGACCGAAATTGTCTAAAACTGGTAGTGTTCCATAGCCCAACCTAACTTTAAATCAATCCCTACAACAATACACGCGGAGTAGTCACAACAGAGTTCACAATTTTATTTAGCTCTCGTTCGGAATGTATATTGAGATTGACATTGACACACTTAGGTCATTCGAAAGCAGAGGTGGAAATCATGTTCTAGTCCTAACCTAGAAACGGACAGGCCGGATCCGTGCCTATAACTTTTGTTATTTCACGGGTCAACCACAATAGATAGACAAAATAGGTAAACACATGTTTAAGCAGACATCAGAGTTTCTTAATTTCAGCTACTTTTGCTATTGTAAAAGTGATCCGGTCACAAACATTTAGAGCCGGAGCTAAGATTGACTGATCTTAAATTTCTGACCAAGACCAGCAATGATACCTTTCAGATTATTCTTTCAATCGTTACAGTTAAAAAATAAGATCACCTGATTTTAGCAGTGAAAAACTAAGTTTTTTCAAATGATCAATCATTTGCTTGCTATTCTTGACACAAGTTGGTGATTCAAATATATTTTGTCAACATTGGTGCTCGTACGGGGTGGTGTTATTCCCAAAAAACGGTCTCTTAAGCATAAGAATGAAAATTTTACCTTTTGAAAATGGCAACTAGGCTTTTGAACACAGCTCTCTAAACTCTTACCCTTTAACAAGAAAAAGGCCGAACTTTTATGATGCAGCCAATAAAAATTAATGTCTCGGAAAAGAACCACTCTGAACAAAGTTTTATTTGAAAAAAGGTTAAACAAAACGATACAGTTTTCAAGGTTAAACAAGGTAACTAACAAAAGAAGGCAGTGCACAGGGCGCGTAAGAGGTTCATAACAAACAGAAATGCAGTATGGGGGAGAAATGGCCCGTAAACGATATTGTAATGAGGCGGCGTAACGTCGGTCCTCTAAAAGTATTAATGTGTGTATGTGAAATTATTCTGATGAAAATTGTGGTAGAAATATTATCTTTAAGAGTGAATTATAATGAGTGTAATTTCTTATGAAAATGTGTTGTGAAATTTGTTTGAAATTATTATGTGAAATTTATGTGTGAAAGTCTTATGCTTGAGTTTTGTGCGCTTATGTGTAAATTACGTATATGTGTGTCAGCCAGCCTAGTCAATAGGTGGCGCTGTTGAGACGTCTATTTTTTCTCGAAGCCTCTCCCAGCATCTGGTCTTTCAAGGGGGTCTCAAAATTCAACCAATCCCGTTCCGCCACTTGTCAAAACTGGTCTTGTCTAGACGTCTCATTTCTATTCAGTTGTAATGTGTGAGTTGTGATGTGTGTTGAGTGTGTATTTTTAGTGGGGTTTATTTTAGTGTGAAATTTTAGTAAGAGTGGTGTTTTTAATTAGAAATATGTGTTGTGTAAATTTGGGTTGAAATTAGTTTAAGAGTGTTTGTTTTCTTATGTTAAAATGCGCGTGTTTTATTCAGCCCACTTAGCGACTAGGTGGCGCTGCTGAGCTAGGCTTGTGGAAGCGCATAGTCGGGTCTGCAAGAGGGTCTCAAATTCAGCCAATCAAAATTCACTAGGCATCCCACTCAGACGTCTCCTTTAAAACTAGTCAGTCTTTGCTTTTGTCTCTTTCGCGTGCGGCCGTTTATTTGCTCTGTGGCCTTAGCCTGGTAGTGTTTTCTTTGCCTTTTCAACGTGGACCCCTCGGTAATTGTAAGTTATTGATTGTTTTCTTTTACCTTCTTTAGACTCCGAGGCGACCTCGTGGGTCGATCTAAATTTATTAGAGGAACTTTATTGAGCTTTATTCACCTTTGTAATTTAGTTCTCTAATATGACGGTTTATTTTAGAAAGAAGATTTTAGTAGGTTATTCCAAATAATTTAGTTTAGCCGCGACGGCTTAGGGAAGTTTTTCTGAGATAGTAGCTTTTGAAGGGTTTTAAGCTATTTTAGGGATTAAATTCTGTGCATGAAAATTTACTCTGTGACTGTCTTTAAAATTATATTTATGTCTTGTTCAAGTAGTGGTTTTATTTGGCTTCCAGTTGTCTGTATTTTTCTGTACCCTGCGAACTTTATTTGATGTTTGTTTATTGTCAAAATTTATTCTGCCGTGTCATTTTCGGGAGTCTCTCCCTCTGTCTGTCTCTTATTAAATGTGGTCTCAGTAGCTGAGCCAATTAGGGTGTTTTAGTTAGGTTTTTATTTAGAATTGTATAGTCGGTAGGTAGGACTTCGAGATATTTCTTCAAGTCTAGGTAGGCTACTTATTTACTGAGCATGTACCTAATTTAATCAAAGTTCACCGTTAGTCCCTTAGTTAGGCAGTCATTCGTCCCTTCAATTAGTTTCTTTAGCAATTTGTTAGGTTTATTTAATCATTGGCGAGATCTGCCCAGGTCGACTGGAACATAAGTCTCCTCCAGGTTCGTCGTTTCCATACGCGCACAGTTTCCACCCGTAAAGTTTGGTTGCCCATACGCTTTCCAACTTTACACAGTCTTGTGTTTTTCCTTCTCACTGAGTGGTCGTGTTTTTATACCTTAGCTCCCCCGCATTGCCTATATTTGCTGTGCTTATTTCTCTACAACATAACTTAAAGTGGGTACCACTTTGAGTTTCTGTGAGCTCCAGGGTGACCCTGTAGAGCCACTTAACTATTATTATTCTATTTTTGTAGTGGGTTAATAATTTGTTCTTTTCTTTAGGAGCTTCTCTCTTTTTATTCTCTCTTTTAAATTTCCTATGAAGTTTCTTAAAAATTCCTTCAAAAGTTTAGGTCTCTTCTTATTAGTTTAGTCCGCCTACAGTTTGTTTATTGTGGTGTCTTTGTTTGATAGAATTTGTGTACTCTGTATTTTATTCTCTACTGTCGTTTCTACTATTAGTTAGGCATATTTCTACACTGTTGTTTCTTCAAACTTTTGTACGCATATTTCGGGGTTCGCCCCTTGTCAAGCATATATTTTTACAGTAAATGTGGTCTCTTTTCGGACCATTTTAGGGTGTCATTTTAGTCTAGGTTTTTGTATTAGAATTGTATATTCGGTAAGTAGGGTTTTTCTAAGATTAGGGTAGGTAGATAGTTATTTCTAAGCGTGTACTTTTCAGCAAATTTGGGGTAGGACTTCTAATATTTGAGTCTTTGCTCTTCATCGGTGGTTAAACTCCATTCGGTAGGTTACACTTAGGTATTTTGGCGAGGTTAGTTGGGTCGACTGGAACTACATCTCCTCCAGGTTCGACGTTACCCTTGTGCACAGTTTCCCACTCGTAAAGTTTGGTCGTTCGTACACTTCCAACTTTACAATATAGCGGCAAGTGAATATCTATTAAATACGTTTAAGAAAATTGTCATCACTTTTAACTCTTGTAAAAAGAACGAGAAACTATGACTTCACGTTAAGACTAAATATAATAACTTTCCCTTTTTTTAAATTTACCGCCTTTTAATTTTAACACTGCCTTTTTCAACTACAATCAGAAAAACAAATGTGATGAAGAAGATGTGGGCAGAAGGGGAATAATCTATAAGAAGTAAGCGCAAAAACGAAATGAAGAATAACTGCTACAACCATTGCACTTAACGTAAAACTGGTGACTTTTCAACATTTGTATGTCTGTAAATGCGAAAATGGAACAAAGGGAGAAGAACAATTAAATTTAAGATAAATGTATGGTCCCTTTATGAGAGTTAATGTTCGTATTATATTTCCCCTTATATTTTCATCCATATCAGGTGCAAACATGTTCGTCTCATCAGCCTACTCATATGCAAATGAGCTATCAATGGAGCTGCGAAAGAATAGCAATAGGACGATGACGTGTCTACAATGCAAAATGCAAATACACCTCGTGTCTTAAGATAATGGATTAAACAAAACTAGTTGAAACAAGGGGGGGAAAGGGCAGAATACAAAGTTAGTTTGCCGACATGAAAGAGAAACACTGCAGTGACATTGAAAAAAGCAAAATCAATACTCCGGCTCCCATACTAATCTACTGTTCACAGGCACGTACAACATTCGTATTACTGCAGCATAGGTATATCTAACATTAACAAGAAGACAGATAACAGCAGAGAATAACTAATATTACGCAAACAAAGAGAACAACTAAATTAAGTAGAAACAAGAACAGATAAAAGAAAAACCAGATGCTGGGGGAGAAGGAACAGAAAAAAGATAGGGGGGAAATACAGTTCTTTGTAATTTGCTTTCAAGTGACACTTGCTGTTACTCCAGTTAACATAAAGAAATGACCCGACCTACAGCAAAGATATAGCAAGAAAAATAAGATAATAATGGAAACGCCAGAAAAAACAATACACGAGAAAACGACGAACACAAAGAATGATAATGTGAGCGCTCGACCAGTGAAAAAACAAAACAAAAACGACGAAAGAATGATGTTTTCCCGAGTTTCTTGGTCGTGTGACCACTGTGGCCCCATCATATGAAAATAGCAAAAGATTGGTCTTTCAGTCATGATGTAATCTCTACTAACATTGCAGAAACAGACAAAAGGGGCTCACCGCAAAGTGTAATAGGATAAACGAAAACATACACTAGAATGTACAAGAGTTAGTAAACATAGGCAAAGAGGCGAACAAGCAAGAACAGCCAACACGGACGGGGAGCTGCCACACACAGGAAAACAACCGAGAGTTACAACACAGGAAGTAAGTGTGGCTTATTCTAGTGCCCCCCCCCCCCATAAACACCCTTTCTCCCCAAAACCATGCACCCTTCCCCCAAAGTTCGTGCCCCCTTTAACTACCCTGCAAAAATTGCTGAGAAGGCGAATTTTTCCAGCTTTGCCTGTGATTTTTAATCGATTTTTGCTTATTTAAGCACAATTTTTGCAGCAAAACCGATCTTTTTTGGCGATTACTATAAAGATACCGCTATTTTTAGCATGTTTATAGATAACTTTTCAAAAATTCCCACCCCAGAAAAACGACGAAAGAATGATGTTTTCGCGAGTTAAACCGATCTTTTTTTGGCGATTACTATAAAAATACCGGTATTTTTAGCATGTTTATAGATAACTTTCCAAAAATTCCCACCCCAAGAATAACTCGCTCCCCGAGCGGCCCCCCAAACAATTTCCTAGAATAAGCCCAGACTAACAGACAAAAAGGAACAAAGATAATACTGTGACCGCCCCCTTGCTTTTTTTGTTCATCCAATGCGGCCAACACCAAAAGGGAAATAGATAAGCTGATTATTGCTTAACAACAAAAGAATAGACAAATAATCCACAGAACGATCCGTACAGTTATATTTAATAACAAAACAGAGAATGACAAAAAAGTTAATAATAGATTAATTCAAGAACGAGGAAAGTAAAACAAACTCAGTACCAAAAACAGGAAAGTTAAATAGATGTTGTACGATGAAAAATAGAAGAGCTTAAATATGATAAATTAGAAGAAAAAAGAATTTTTCTTTAACAATTAAGCAAAAACTTCCTGGATGCATATGGACAAAAGGGAATAAAGGAGCAAAAACTACCTCGATGCGTATGGACAAAACGGAAAAAAGGAAGAACTTTTCTTTAACCATTGAGCCAAATTACCTGGATACGTATGGACCCAGCGGAAGAAGGGGGAAAAACGAAGAAGTTTAATATGTACGAAAAAAGTTTAATATCTATGGAAATAAACGGAATGAACCCAAGAAAAGGAAAACAGTTTCTCTGTGTACTGCTTTCAAACAAGAACAAACAAACACAAAAGAATTTAATTCAAGAAGGCTACAGACTGCAATGCAGGGCTACGAAGCTCCGCTGCACCAGCTAACTCCATCGTAATGAACAAACGTTTCAATTGTTTCCGGATTTCAATCGATGATTTGTCTATAGAGCGTATACCAGCAGCGAGAAGGGCCAATTTGTCTGCATTAAACGCAGAAGTTACCGCTTCCAATGATATTTCCTTATTCTGCCCTTGAAGACGCCGTAGAATCGCTATAAGGAGGATGTACTCCAAAAAGTGCCAACGAAGCGGTTTTGCCGGTACCTCCGGATTAAGACGGAAAGCATGGAGCCGTGAGGGAGGGCGAACGATCGTCACAGATTCTATGGCGTCAGGTGTGAACAGGGAATGGGAAGGAGGATCGCCCGTATTATCGTTGAAAGGATTGCAACAAGACTTGCAACCACAATTAGTGCAACCAGTATCCGAGTTGAAACAATCAGAGCGAGGCGGATAGCTGGAGGCGAAGCCCTCAGTCTTGCAACAGTTTTCGCCTAGAGACGCGCAACGACAGAATGGCTTATCTGTAACGTGAGAAGATGGTCTTGGTTGCTGGCGTCGCGAATGGAGAATTGGAGCCAGGGGAGAAGGCAGACTATACCAGTTCCAGGAAAAAACGCCCACATTGATTTGCCAAAAAAGAAGGAAACATCCGTAATCTTTGCGGAGATAGTCAAAGCTGAGAGGGGAAAGAATCAGTCGTGGCGCATTCTCACAGTCAGTGATTACTGTGGCCGGAATTTCGCAGAAGTCAACAATCATTTGGGCACAGACGAGTGCATTTGGCCACAGCGATGCGTTTCTGCCGTTAAAGCCAGAGAGTTCCGCGTCAGAAAAATTATAGCCAACATAACGGTTCCAGTTCTCAGGTTGCCAGATATACGAAAACAATGCGGCCGTGAATGACTCAGAAGAAGAAAACAAAGCGCCGCGCTCAGAGACACTGGCTTTGGTCGTGGAGACCTTCTGTTCTGTTCCACAAAATGAAGCAAGGAAATTGCTCAGCAGATGTCCCCAGAGAAGAGGTTTGCTCAAAATTCCTTCGATCTGATCCCAGTAGGCAGTAGACGCTTCCGGAGAGACAGCGTTCTGAATAAATAGTGGCATAGTTGACGTTGGTCTTTCCACTGAGACCAGAAGAGAGAGGGCCACGTTTCGCACCATCTGGGAGGGGATCTGGAGGAAAAGCTTGCTCCAATAGCGTAACCGCAGTCCGGAGGACCGGGGGGCCGGTTCTGGAGGCGTGTTAGACAGCTCACGAATAGTATCCCGGAAAATTTCCTGATGATTTACGGGGATCGCATGGCCTTCACACTGACAATGCTTCGTAAAATTCCAGCGATCTCGTAGGAGGGAAAGGAGTGCGTAGGCGGTATCAATCCCAATCTCCGCACCTGCTCCGTCAGATGTTTTCCGAATGGAACCGTGGAAGGCTTCATTTAGATGCGTTCCAACTCCGACAGGGATATCACTAAAAAAGAAATCGTTTAAATTAACGAGACAGAAAATCGTTTAAATTAACGAGACAGAAAATTGTAGTAAACTTTAGAGAAATGTTAAGAAGGAAAGAAGGTGTAATGTTCACCTGGTGCTGTGGAGCAACATTTGAACGGAACTAGCAACGTCGAAATAAAATAAACTAAGGAAAAACGTAGCTCAGTTTGCAGTAAGTGATGGCGAAGCCATATAAATTAATAAAATAGGAGATTCGGTTGAAAAAGAAAAAAGATAAACTTTTAATTTTCAAGACAAAAAGTGGGCTTCAAACAGTAAAATACGAAAAATTAGAGTAACGTGAAAAAGAGAGAAAATAATTTTATAAATCCTCGTATGTTTCGTGAACGAGGGGAAGCTGTAAACAGCTAGGGGCTGATTAGAGTACGCCGTGATTTCATAAAATGCAGACACGGGTAGATAGTGTTTTGTGTAAAATGTAAAGAGATATAAATTGTCATGCGTAGAAAAGATAGATATTGTCATGAATAGTGCGCTTAAGGTAGTGTTTTGATATGTCGTAAATGTGCGTAGATTACTCTGGGAAGGGTTTTTCTATCACATTTTTGCAATTTAGTAAAGAGGAGCGGGGTAGATGAGAAAATAGGATTACCTGTACAAAAAAATTTAAAAGACAAAAGTGGAGAGAGGGAGGAAAGAGATGTACTAAACGACAAGAGCGCAACTGATGATAGATGAGAATATAGTATTACCTCGTGCACCCATTAAGGATGTGCTGACGCAAATTTCCGCAAACACGCAGAAAATCATTTGATAGCACTTTCTCTTGTGGCTGCCCCGTCTTGGCGTAGGTTTTATCTTTCCATTCATTAACAAATTTATCAAATTTTTCAAGCGTTTCATCAATGCCCGGCGTGGGCGCCATGCGGACGTCCTGCCAGTCGTATGCCTTTCGAAAGACACGTCGAATTGCTAACATAAATTCGCGATGGAGAGCATGCTTCTTTGAAATGCAGTCGGAGAGCCGTTGAGTAATATGGAACAAATCCAACTTGACAACCACATGAGGACCGAATAGTTCCTTCAAGAAACGACTAACTGAGCAGCAGTTATCTACAAGAATGTAGTCAACTGTTTTTCCGTACTCTACTAGTTGGGCAGCAGCATCCTTTATGCAGTCGGTGATTTCTCCGAAGCTTGTCGAATCGCAGAATTTCAGACCAAGAATTTGGCCGAAGCCATCAAGGATTGTTGCCAGAGAATAGTAAACCTTGTTCCATTGACCGTTGTGAGATAGACCAACTGATTTCACAAATTTGAAAGTGTGGTCAATGGAGATATAGTACGTCGGTCGTGTAAATCTGAGACAGAATCGAAAACTTTTTTCTAGTAACCATTTAGGATAGTTAAGAGAAAAATCAAAAAGGAGCCAGTCCTTTAAATAGCTTTCCTTTGGACAAATATCATACCCATTTTGCCCGTATATGTGCTGGAAATGTTCTCTTATTCCACGAAAGCAACGAAGCGTACCAAACAGTTGACGGAGTTCCTGAACAAAATCAGCAGACATCCCTGATCGCCAGAGCGAAATGAATGGGAGCAAAACGATTTCGTTGACTTGTTTCAGGATAGACAAAGAACAGGAGGAAATTTGATGAGGCTTATTTTGGACAGCTGTACAGGTGTAGAATCGGTGAAAAACAAACAGGGGAATAGTGAGGCCCCAAAATGTTCTGGCGGCTAACTTTCGCAATTTTGGAGTTGGAAAGAGCTTTATATCTTTTAAAGCTTATAATAGGACATTCACATGAGCTTACGAAACTAGCAAGATTTCAAAAAATTCAGCAGAAATGTTCTGACATAACGGCTAAATATAGACCAAAGATTTTCGAACATCGATTTATCAAAACTGTAGGAACGACCAATGGCTCCTTTTGTGCCATGAAATGAAGGACATACAGGCCGAGGAACGTTTTTGGATTTGGCTCAACAGGTCGGTCGAGAAAATCGGTCAAATGCATGGTAAACACTAAATTTCGCAACTTCGCTTTAAGTTTTCTTGCTACTCGAAACGTTTTAGCCCAAACCAAGAAAATGGTACCTCCGCAAAATTACGAAATCAGTAATCCGTCTAGTAATTTTTGAGAAATCGATGTTTAAAACAAAATAACCGCAGTTTTGCCAAAATGGTTTTTCGCCAAATTTTTAGCTTATAGCAACGACCTTCAGCAAATAGCAATTGACAAAATGTGCAATTACATTGTGTATCGATTGAGTATAAATGGACCAAAATTGATCGTAAGTTTTGGCAGTAATGTTGGAAAACTGATTTCCTCGAAAATGGCCATTTTTTGACCCACAAAATGGTTCTTTGCTTATACTAATTAGCCATGGAGATTGCTCAAAGGCTGTAAAAGGAAAACTGATCATTTTGTGTCCTATTTCCAGCCGTAACAACCAATACGGTGTATCAAGTACGTATACAAAGAATAATGGCAAAAAGCAAAACTTTCTTATATTTTTGCCTAAAGCTACGGAACGGTTCCAGAATGTTAAAAAGCACGGAAATAGGATATATCGTAAGCCGTATGAGTCAAAAATAAATGAAAGGAAACCAGCACCTTAAGACACTAATGGGAGCAAACGTAGATAATTAGGAACTAAATGTATTGTTATTCAAATAATTTGAGACATTTAAACAATAAAAGGAACAGATGTATGTATGCGGTTATTGAAATATGGAAGGTGTTAATTAATCCTGATACAACGTGCAACTTATAGCATTGATCGGAAGAGCTCCACGTTGGGCATTACATGTCCTTTAGACTACAAATATCACTTTTATAAAATGTTTTATAGGCTAAATGATGTAGATAATTGCAGCAAATTTCAATAAATTCCAACGATAATTACGATTTTAATGCCCCAAAATACACGACATTAACCAACACCTTAAGCCAAACTTAGTTTAAACGTAGCATCTTTAAGTCTTTATACTCTTAAGCTGTAAGAAATCTGTCCGATTTTTAAGAATAAAAATTAATATCTTCTATATTTCAATAATCGTTACACTGTTTATTTCAAATTTTGAAGAGTGAAAGTGCACTACCTGGTGCATCACAACTGAAACTTAACTTAAACGTTAAATTTTTACTTTTTACTTTTGTAAATATTAAACAAATTAAATCGAATATTAAAATCATCACTCAAATATTAAATGAATTGCATAAGCTCAAATTCGTTTCAAAAATAGCATCTTTATGCAGTAATCGGCTCTTTCTGTTGTTTAAATTTCTCAAATCGCCTGAATGTATTGATTTGTACAATACAGTTGGTTCTTAATTCTTTACATTTTCTCCCTATATTGTCTAAAGATAAAAACCAAACAACTGTACTGATTTACTGAAAACGTTTTAGTGACGTGATGTAGTACACTCCGTGGTGTACTACATTACTAAAGTTTATCAGCAAAGTTGTGCATTTAAGGCCTTTAATCTACAATGTGCAACTTGACTAGTGATGCAGTACATCACTAAAAATTTCTAGCGATGTAGTACAACAATAAATGGACTACTTTATGCGACATATATATCTCCCATATTTCTACGAGTTTCTTCCGATAGCCAATTTTAAGAGAAATTCTTCTGCTTTCTAGTAAGATGTCTGTGGCTCGCAGTTTGGGATGCTTCTAATTTTTCCTCAGTTCAATCCTGCGATCAACCATGCGTGTGAGTTAATTGATCATGTGATAAGCTGTTTCATATAAATTCATACACTGTTTAGAACTGGGGTTTGGTAGTGGATGAAAATCAATAATTAAAATTGTGTCTTAAAAACTAAATATTCAAAGACAAAAATTACGATATGTAACGAAAGAAAGAAGAAGTCAGAACAGTAATCATGTTAACTCGCAAACAGCTTGATTGGTCAGGACTTGGTTTTTGCAGTAGGTGCGACAAATACAAGGTGTAATACTAAAACGATTAAGCAAAGTAAATTGTTGTGTTTATTAAATTATTTTGGTTACAAGCTGTTTTCGCTAAATTTAGTGACATGGCGCATGGTGCTGGGCACTTTTTAAATTGTTGTCTTAAATTTAAATTTGTTCCGCAGTTATCACGTGATTGCACGAAGAGTCAATCTATCTGTACAAATTAGTTTCAGGACTGTATCACTAAAGATTCTTTATTCTAATACTCACGTTATTTTCTCATTTTACCTTGCTGAGTCTGCGCTCTTGGTTAACTTTAGGCAACCATTTTATTAAATGCTAAAATATGATAGAAGTATACTAGTTGGCAATTTGAAATCGATTTGGGACTTAGAAAAATTTCGTGTTAGTTGCTGGCTGCAGATTTTGGACATAGTTTCTCGGTGGCTGTTTTTAATAGGCATAGCATTCATGATTTGATACGCGGTGAAACTAACATGATGACTCTGAGTGTATGTCAACCTATTGCTGAATGCTGCAGAAGGATAAAGCAGATAGCTTTCGCAATCAAAGATTGATTAGTGCGGCGACAGTTTCTCAAAAATTTCATCCATGCTAAAATGTATACAAAATGACAACAACCGATTGAGAATGTGAACCTTCGGTTTGAATTTACCAGTTTGGTGACGATTCTGCATGACGTAACACTGATGACCGCGCCGGCGAGAAGCAAAACTGAAAACGTTCACACTGAGAGCACATAACGCAGCGAATAAAAGCAGTTAGGCTTGTAATTAGAGAAAAGTGTGTCTGCCACAATAGTAGATTCACACATTGCTGAACAAAAATCCATTCGCTTGAATCTCGGTCGACTGTTGCCGCCAGTTCAGAAAAGTCTTTCTCGTCTAATGTTTGTCGCAGATTTTCAATAGATTCAAAACTGTCAATTGCTCTGGGAATTTCAAAAACATGGGTATTTTCTGAAGGGTAGAAATAATGAAACTGACCAGTTCTATGATTCTGCAAAACAAAACCTAACTGAATATTAACCTTGAACACACAACCTTCCTGCTCATACACCAACTTCAAGGCATCCAGAAGCGTCTCAGTTCCTGACACTGGAAAGTTGTAGACTTTTCTTCCGCCTTGGTCGGTTAAACTGAAAGGATATATCTCCTGGCTGTAGTCTTGGAGCAACTGCTGAAGTTGATCAAGGTCACCAGCGCCTGATCCGGTTAATGGAGGCTGTGCATTGGGTAAAACAAAAACAACAGTATTCAAGTACTCAGCATAACGGTGCGTCGCTGGCTGGCCAACACGTACCTCCTCCTCTCCCGGGGCAGGGGGGGAGGGGTCCTCTATGGACAAAATAACACTGTAGTAGTCAGCAGAAATTAGCACTGGTAGGCATCAGTCGCTTAATAGAACCTGACTTGTTTATGCTGCGTATCTATACTGTCTATATATACGTTAGGCGATACTCTTACGCGATCACAGAAATGCTTGATTGTAACAAATGCAGCCCCATAGAGCTGTTCTGCTCCAGTTAATTCAACTGGTGTGATTTGTTACAATCAGGCACTTCTGATGCACTTATTTTACGCAATCTTACATGTAGATGGGCCAGACTGTGCCGAAAGAGATTCGGGCTGAGAGCTGTTACTTTCATTTGGCTGACAAACAATGTTACCACAGATGTCGTATAAATTTGAGACACGTCCTAAACAAAGCACATACAGTATAGTTCAGAATAGGACACAATCGAAAGTTCAGTGCATGCACAGCGAACAGTCAATGCGTCCAGCATTTCCAATTTTACAAGCAGCAGTCTTCGTTGAACTCTTACGTTTAGCTTCTTCTATGGAGTCCCTCAGACAGTATGCTTCATCCCTCCCTTTAATTTTCATTGCAGTAATCGGCTCTTTCTGTTGTTTAAATTTCTCAAATCGCCTGAATGTATTGATTTGTACAATACAGTTGGTTCTTAATTCTTTACATTTTCTCCCTATATTGTCTAAAGATAAAAACCAAACAACTGTACTGATTTACTGAAAACGTTTTAGTGACGTGATGTAGTACACTCCGTGGTGTACTACATTACTAAAGTTTATCAGCAAAGTTGTGCATTTAAGGCCTTTAATCTACAATGTGCAACTTGACTAGTGATGCAGTACATCACTAAAAATTTCTAGCGATGTAGTACAACAATAAATGGACTACTTTATGCGACATATATATCTCCCATATTTCTACGAGTTTCTTCCGATAGCCAATTTTAAGAGAAATTCTTCTGCTTTCTAGTAAGATGTCTGTGGCTCGCAGTTTGGGATGCTTCTAATTTTTCCTCAGTTCAATCCTGCGATCAACCATGCGTGTGAGTTAATTGATCATGTGATAAGCTGTTTCATATAAATTCATACACTGTTTAGAACTGGGGTTTGGTAGTGGATGAAAAACAATAATTAAAATTGTGTCTTAAAAACTAAATATTCAAAGATAAAAATTACTATATGTAACGAAAGAAAGAAGAAGTCAGAACAGTAATCATGTTAACTCGCAAACAGCTTGATTGGTCAGGACTTGGTTTTTGGAGTAGGTGCGACAAATACAAGGTGTAATACTAAAACGATTAAGCAAAGCAAATTGTTGTGTTTATTAAATTATTTTGGTTACAAGCTGTTTTCGCTAAATTTAGTGACATGGCGCATGGTGCTGGGCACTTTTTAAATAGTTGTCTTAAATTTAAATTTGTTCCGCAGTTATCACGTGATTGCACGAAGAGTCAATCTATCTGTACAAATTAGTTTCAGGACTGTATCACTAAAGATTCTCTATTCTAATACTCACGTTATTTTCTCATTTTACCTTGCTGAGTCTGCGCTCTTGGTTAACTTTAGGCAACAATTTTATTAAATGCTAAAATATGATAGTAGTATACTAGTTGGTAATTTGCCGTCGATTTGGGACTTAGAAAAATTTCGTGTTAGTTGCTGGCTGCAGATTTTGGACATAGTTTCTCGGTGGCTGTTTTTAATAAGCATAGCATTCATGATTTGATACGCGGTGAAACTAACATGATGACTCTGAGTGTATGTCAACCTATTGCTGAATGCTGCAGAAGGATAAAGCAGATAGCTTTCGCAATCAAAGATTGATTAGTGCGGCGACAGTTTCTCAAAAATTTCATCCATGCTAAAATGTATACAAAATGACAACAACCGATTGAGAATGTGAACCTTCGGTTTGAATTTACCAGTTTGGTGACGATTCTGCATGACGTAACACTGATGACCGCGCCGGCGAGAAGCAAAACTGAAAACGTTCACACTGAGAGCACATAACGCAGCGAATAAAAGCAGTTAGGCTTGTATCATCAATTTGAAAATAGTTTTTCTAACTGAACAATTGCTAAAAAACTTCAAACAAAATAATAGATGCCTTCTCCTCCTAAAAACTCGTATCTCGTAAGCTTCAGTATAAGCCAAAGGCGAGTGATCCGGTCTGTCAACACGTCAACAACTTTTTACACCTGCTATAATTCAATTGACATTTGATTTCTGTCTTACTCATTTTTGAATGGCTTTGATAGAAATGTTTGCTGGACTTTAGTCCACCATATGATTCCTGACAGGCCTTGATAGAAATAATTCAATACATTGCGAGATAATTGATAGGAGCAAACTAATTTCTCAAACGGCCAAGCATTCTTTGTTTCAAACTTAAAATATCTGCGGTGTAGGCTGGATTGTGGAGTTACTGGTTGCCAAAACAGTTTGAACGTTGCACCCTTCAGACGTTCTTTCCAGTTATGTCCAAAAATGCAGTAACAAATTGGCTTCATAACAGAATGTAAGTCTAGCGTAGCTCTTTCATCAGTAAACTTTATGCAGACAGCTATGCGATCAATGATAGCAATTTGAATGTCAAAGTATCCAGAAAACAGTCCCGAAATAGTTGGTGTGTGATGTAATAATTCGACGTTAACCTGACAAACTGGAGGGTCATGATAAATCATGTTTAGAACTGTAACGACTTCTTTATCATTAAAACTGGTTCAGCGCGTAAATCCGTTTTCCATAGCCCTCGAACTATGATGAAACCAAGGAAATGGGGTCGGAAATTCCTTTTCCAAAACAAGAAATTTCATCATCTTCCACCTTGAAATGATCAGCTTTTCGATTATCTCGCATTTCAGCCGGTAGCTCAGAGTAAGAGCAAGACAGGTTTGAATTACAGTGGGAAGATCTGCATTTTCTAAATTGACGCTAATCGTATCTAGAATCACAGCCAGGCTTAGACATTGTAGAGATGTCAATTCAACCATCCTGAAATCTTAGTAAAGCAATCGAAAATGACTATATAATTCGAACCTTCACAAAGTTTGTAACGAAATCCGGTTATGGAAATTTTACTGGCAGGGTTCAATTTTCTATGATAGTCTACAAAATTCTCATTAGTTTAAAATAACTAGCTCAACACCCCACCTTATGACTTTACAAATGGTTTGCAGTGCCTATTATTTTGTAACTAGCAATATATATATATATATATATATATATATATATATATATATATATATATATATATATATATATATATATATATATATATATATATATATATATATATATATATATATATATATATATATATATATATATATATATATATATATATATATATATATATATATATATATATATATATGTATATATATTTCAACGCTTCTTGGAAAATATCAGACAAACAACATAAACTATCCGCTGCATATTTTTATGTGACACAACACTATACTGTAGACTCGCACACAAATTTAGCTTTTTGTCATTACTTGCATTTACAGTGGTGATACTGTTCTCAACCTGCTTCATTTCTTTGTGAACTTGTGTTGATTCAGTTTCAGTTTCAGTCCGGTAGCACAAAACAGTTTTAGTTTCAATTTCAGGTCATTCAGAAATCAAATGAAGTTTAAATTGATGATTACTGAGGCCCCCACGTCAAACTATTAACGAAAAGCGGCTTAAAACCTTCAAAGCGTCGTCTTTTTAAGAAAGACAGAAAGTAGATTCAGTCTCAGTCGGCGGCCTAAAGTAATTTCAGTTTCGGTTTCCGTGCCTTAAACTGAAACCTCTACAACCTGAAAGCTGGTGGCCGGCCAAGCTGGTTTCAGTTTTAGTACCTGAAACACCACTACTTTAAACCTAAATGGAACTTTCAAAGCACATTGATTTGTTGGCCCATGTCAAGATAAAAGCTAGAACTCCTAGAACCGCCATCAGAAAAAAGGAAGTTCTCAATCTTTTTCATGCGATTGCATCTAAGACTTTGATTTGTACGATACTACGTTGCGGATCCTTTCCTTCAGGCGGTACTTCAGCAGACATGATAATCTCTGTCATCAAATTTGTAGCATATAACCGTGGTGTACTGGGGGGGTCTCCTGGCTTTTCTCATAAATTTCGACTGACATTTGTGTGTATGAAGCATTCAATATCCACAATATGGTATCAATCAAAAGCTAACGACAAGAACAACAAGTGCGTCCTAGATCTAAGTCCAAACAACGCACATACTTTTCGGTATGCCCGGACTCCCGAACCCTCAGAACCTCCAGCAAACACTTTAAACTAGGCAGTAGAGGATCAAATCTTCTGAAAAAATTTCAGAACCCGCAAAACCCCAAGAACCCACAACAAAATTAGAAACTAAATATACGTAGTAGCGGATCAAATCTCTTCGAAAGCTAAGAACCCCCAAGAACCCCAAGAACCCCCAAGAAAATCAAGCGACAGATCAGAGCGCATCAAAAAGTGACTTGTATCTTGACATGGGCCATTTTGTTTAGCCCTACTATATATATGTATATGAAATTTTGTATTTTAGACCAGCAAGTTTCTTTCAACTAAGTCAAGTTTACCACTCTCTTTAAAGTGACACCTATAGAGAACTCCAATCTACAGAAGATTAGGTTCCGGTGCTTATCCTTATTCTCAGCCCAAAGCCATTAGTCGTGTGCTTTGAGTGACCGAAATTGTCTAAAACTGGTAGTGTTCTATAGCCCAACCTAACTTTAAATCAATCCCTACAACAATACACGCGGAGTAGTCACAACAGAGTTCACAATTTTATTTAGCTCTCGTTCGGAATGTATATTGAGATTGACATTGACACACTTAGGTCATTCGAAAGCAGAGATGGCTTTTGGATTTGACTTACATATGTGCGTATATATATACACATATATAATATATATATATTTATATGATTCTGTATGTGAAAACCCCGTGTTATATATCTTATATACAAGCTTTTCTTATATAATTTTTCTTCGTAACAGTTTTTCTTTTCTTTTTTTACATTTTTTAAAAAGGTTAATAGGTGAAATTCTCCTTTAGCAAATTTAATTTCTCCTCTAAACTTACCTTTTGTTCTTATGAGTTGTCTCAGTAGGTATCTGTGCTTCCATTGGGGCCGCCAGCTAGTTGTATACGTATATATACCATTTAATTTTATATGATGAATGTTATTATGTTGAGTTTATAACTAGGGACATTAGAATGGAAGCACGGATGCTAGAGGTGGGCCCCTCAACGCCATACAGAAGGATATAAACATTTTTTTATATCAATGAAGGCGTGTGAGGGGGGCGGTTTCACCCTGCCATTCATTCATTCATTCGAAGATCATGTTCTAGTACCTAACCTAGAAACGGACAGGCCGGATCCGTGCCTATAACTTTTGTTATTTCACGGGTCAACCACAATAGATAGACAAAATAGGTAAACACATGTTTAAGCAGACATCAGAGTTTCTTAATTTCAGCTACTTTTGCTATTGTAAAAGTGATCCGGTCACAAACATTTAGAGCCGGAGCTAAGATTGACTGATCTTAAATTTCTGACCAAGACCAGCAATGATACCTTTCAGATTATTCTTTCAATCGTTACAGTTAAAAAATAAGATCACCTGATTTTAGCAGTGAAAAACTAAGTTTTTTCAAATGATCAATCATTTGCTTGCTATTCTTGACACAAGTTGGTGATTCAAATATATTTTGTCAACATTGGTGCTCGTACGGGGTGGTGTTATTCCCAAAAAACGGTCTCTTAAGCATAAGAATGAAAATTTTACCTTTTGAAAATGGCAACTAGGCTTTTGAACACAGCTCTCTAAACTTTTACCCTTTAACAAGAAAACAACAGCAATGCTACTTTCACACAAATTCTTGGGACTGCTGCAAAGGCTGATTAAAAGATTTTGCCACTTCTTTTTGTTCAGAGAAATACCAAAAAAATGTCCAAATCTTACTTTCACATACTGTGTACCTAAGTATATGAAGCAAAATTTGAGGGTAATATATTCTACAGATTTGGCATTATGTATTTTAAAGACAGGTTTTCGTAGCTGTCACTGTGTCAGATCAAAGTGTATTGACCTGCGTCAATCCCATTATCGAAAGAGTTAATATCATTGAGGCAGTATTAGTCAAAGGACGGAGAAGCCACAAAGAGATATTTTTGTTTTGGGTCTAAATATTTTTACTGAGTTGTTCAAGGCCGGCACAGAAAATACCTGCCTGGTCCTGTCAAATTTTCAATTTCCGAGGGTAGCTACTTACAACTTCGTGAATACCCAAAAAGAATCACCATCTTAAGTCTAAGTAACCGATTCATAACCTAAAATTTTTTACTCAATATTCTCCCAAATTCTAAAGTCTGTAGGTTATGCTAACTACACAAAAGCACTGTTTTTGCTTAGAGATAACAGTCCCGGCTCAAAGGGTGTTCTATGAGTAAAGCAAATACTCATTAAATTACAAATATTATTACCTGATAGAAAAATCACAAGTCAATCTGTGGGAAATACCACAAATAAACGAAAGAATGGCAGTTCGCTGCAACAGAATAAGCTTCATGTAGTTATAGGAAGGGCGCTACTTAGCTCACTACCGAAACTTGAGTTTCGTAACATTGACACGTTCATAATGATGAGATCCCTGCTTCGTGAAAACGAGAACTATTTGTGCGGAAGCAGCTATTAAATCGAAATTTAATATACACTTACTATCCTAAACGATTGGTCGTCAACAGTTCACCCAGATTTTTATGGACACCTCGCTCCAGAGTGGTGATCCAGTTAGTCCAGCTATGTTTCTTTTTCTTACAAACCGCTTTGAACTTTCAGCTGATTCTGAGTAACCGCTCTTGCAGTCGAGGCAGGTGCCAAGGCTACGGCAGCACGCACCCCCGAAATGACGACAGCCTCTTAGGTTATCTTGGATAAACGCGGAGCTGAAGAATAAGTGCCTCAGCCTCATGACTACTGGCTAGAAGTCGGAAACGTGCTAGAGTTATTAATTCTAGACTTGACATAATCCTCCACTTGCAGCGTAGTAATAAACTCCTGTGCTAACCGATGTTCAGTTCACCCAGTTGTGCTTCAATAACAGAAACTGCTACATTCACGTGTCGCGACGTTCTGGAGCATAAACTGAGTGAAAATACGTAAAATTAGTTGCAGCTGATTTGAAAATAAAGGGATCACTTCCTCAAACAGATCTTCGATGTCTAACATTACACGAACTCCAAGAGGAAACAGAAAACGGAAACTGGTAATCTTATCTATGAATAAGTCATTTTGCTGAACTGCCCTCATATTAATTTGAACTTAGACACAAAACAGCAGAAATCAAATCAGACATTACTCGCCACCATAACTAAACAATGATCCGAACAACTTGATGATTGTATATATAATTAGATTTGAAATTCAATAGGCATGCTCTCATAAGCCACGTATTGGATCCCTACACACCGGACTGAAATAACTTGTTTTAGAGTTCCATAGCAGCATAAACATCAAGTAAATGCTGCTTAGTGTCAGATTACAGACCAGCTATACATGTTAAAAACAGCCAAAGAGAAACTAATGTCCAAAAGCGACAGCCAGTAACTAACACGAAATTGCAACCAGCAACTAACACGAAATTTTTTCTAAGTCCAAAATCGACATCAAATTGTCAACTAGTATACTACTATGATAGACAGAATATAATGACAACTATTTTTAAGTAGCTATTTGAACTAGCCATTGGTAAGCTGATTGTATCAGCTTGTAAAAAATGTTTTCAGTACTTGCACTGCCTCTATTTTCAGGGGAATGTATTATCAAATGCTCTCCTAAATACTATAATAACTATTAAGTTTTCTATCTGTCACTATATTACAAACACAATTTCGTCTATGTAGTTCCTCTTATAAAGCCATTGTTCCCTTTATGCGCATATTGCTTGCCTTATGTTTTGCATTTACGGCTTGATGTGATGTTTGCCGACACCATAGCTTTCGCAAATAAAGTGTTTGGATTGCAGCTGCTACACAGCCAAGAATTAGCACGTTCCAAACTAGCTACAGCAATTTGTCACATTTCTAGTCACCATTTTCATTGCTAGGTAGGTTTATACTCATTCATTCTGTCTATCTAAGCACAAACTTAGTTTTAACTCTTCCAGCATTATTTTTCTATGCCTTTCACTACCATCTTCTAAAACATTAACATCTAGTCTTTTTCAGAAGTAGTCATTATAAAAACAAGGCATCCGTTGAAGCAAGTGTATTTTATTTGTGTAGTTGGTGTATTTTATGTTTGTTCTATATAGCGCAAAACCTCTAAACTGGTTATTCTGTTTTATTTGTTGAATTTTTGATGCTTTATTGAACTGTTGGAGTTAATAAGAAACTATTTTCCTCAATTTTTATTTGTACGGTTCTCGGTTTCATTACTGTGTACTTGCTGTGACACCTGGGACACATCATTCGACAGCTGGTAATCAAACTGGTGCCTTGTCCGCGGCTAACCTGTCTACAGGTGCGCAAAACAATGTTCCTACCATTGAAAAGGCGTTATTGCAGTACTTTTGATAATTTCTCAGTTTTTGGTAACCTCAATACGCTAGCTAAAAGATGCAACCCGCACAATCAACACATCATTCGCTCAGCGCCTGAATCGTCCCATTTATCGCCAGTTGATTTTCAACCAGATCGTGGGATTAATCATAAATTGTTTTCGAATCCTGGATTTGAAACTTCCAATCATCGAATGGTGGCTCAGTCAAGTTTGGCACTTGGCCATCTTGGTTAGAGACACATTTCTCTGCAGCAGTCACATAAGCTATTTGGTATAATCATGAATCTTGCTGATTTCATTGATCAGCCTGGACCGTCTAGTCGAAATATGCAGGTTAATTCCTAAGAATACATCGTAGCCTGCTGCGACGAAATATTATCAACAGTGGCTACTAAATGAGAATTATCAGTCACAACCACAACCTGACGCAGTTTTATTCGTCCAAAACTCTACCTATGATGTTTGCACCGCCTGCTTCAACAATATTTTATCAACTGACTACGCCATTAGTCAGAGCCGTCATTTCTTCATCCAGACTGCCTCGATGAGTGTACTAGAAGTTGCTATCTGTCTCACATGCTGAACCGAGATGGAACATGACGGATTACTAAATAAACACTTACATAGTCGTTGATGGAGGTAGCTATTAATGCTGTCTCATCTGTATCAGATCAGTGTAACGACACATTACTTATGAGTAAAAGCACATCAATTTTAAGAAACCATATAATTATTAATTGGAAGGTTATGTTACCAACACCTCCTATTATGACAACACAAAACTCTTTACTTAAAATTCGCTTTATTTTGTTTCTTTTGTCTCAAGCACATCCTTCAAATCGTTATCAAACAGCAGATACTTTGCCAGATTTTGCTAGCACCTGGCTTTTTCAAAATGTTGTCATACGACCTACGGAATATTCGGCTTAAGTTTTGATCAGTATGCGCCAAAATGTACACTGCGAATTAAATATATGTTTTTGTGTTTACTACATTTAATATTTAGACTGCTTTATTATTGGTGGACAACACCGAACATCCTGTAAAATCTTATTAAGTTAATATTCTTGATCATATAAGGAACACTCGAAATTCTTTACGTCCTGCAGAACAAAATACACAAATTTTTTTTGAACCAATGTGAGCAGTTCAAAGCCTGTTTGACAAGACAATCCACCACGTAGTAGTCATGGGGCCAATTGCATAAGGATCTACTAGCTGCGGAATCCGCATTCTTGGTTTTGCATAAACGATACCAGTGCGATTCCAGTTCGATACCAGTTCGATACCAGTGCGAGTCAAGCTACGTCTTAGTTCCTAGTAGCACTAGAGCTAGTCTGAGTTGAATAAATGTACTAGGTCTACGCTAGGAATCTACTAGTGTTAGTAAAATCGTCTAGTCAAATTTTTGAGTGGAATGTCAAACAACGCAGAACTAAGATGAATCAGCAAGCTTAATTATAGATCCTTTACTTAATGCATAAATAAAATCACGAGTACATAATCATTAGAATCTAGCAAACAGACTCTCTGAGGGCAAAAACTAAGCTGTGCATCACCCACACATTGCTCATGTCTTACACCGTTCCTATGTGGGCACGTGTCCAAACTAGATCGTTCACTAGCTAATAGCCTAACTACAAGTTGAAATTAACAGGGTCCCAATTTGGATTAGGGGACTTTAGGTTCCATATATGCATGCGAAAATAAGTGAGTGAGCAACCTATATAATTATGATCTTCATACACATGATGGAATTTTCAGGAATTTCTGTGCCACGAAAGCGAAAATTGCAACAGGCAAGACATTAATAGATAACTGATATAGATTAGCTATATCATTAGTGCAAGTAAATCTACTATGAAATGTATTTCCAGACATGCTTTGTAGTTTTACTTGTTCAAATACCTATGCCATCTAACAAACTCGACTTTGCATAGCAGCACAAATTTCAAAAATTGCTGGAAAAAGTACTAATTCTGAAATGTTTATTACTTGAAAAATCTGTTCTGTTGGTGCGACATTTCACGTGATTTTGTGAGTTGGGTTTGACTCAAACAAAAGAAGATTTGAGTTTCCGACGTGTCACATAATTGTAACCATACGTGTGCTTGGGAGGGATTGGGAGGGGGTTTTTCTCCCCCCCCCCCCAGACCTGAGCTTACCCCCCCAGAGGGGTCCCTCACCCCCCAGAGTCCATATTTTCCCGGTAAAAAACCAGAAAAATCCGGTTTTTCGGCGGCCTTCGGCCGCCCTTCACCCCCCCCCCCCACATTTCCCCTCCTGCACATGCCTGATTGTAACTGGTACTGCGACTATGTCAATGTCAGTTTTTCATTTTCTCTACTTTTCGTTTCCTTAATTTTAGGACAAAGTTTTCTTCGATCAACGTATACATGTCATAAAGTCTATTCACGTTTGCAGTCAGTATCAGCTTATACGGTAATTGCGGATACAGTGCTAGCACGTATTTACACGATAATTTCCTGCCCTCAAAATGTCTAACCAAATTAAGATAATTTCAACCGTCCTCAAAAGGATGTCAGCTCTCCGGACACTGTACACCGTTAAATAGTTTATTTTTAATGCGTTTGTGGAAGAAAACAAGATCAATCATTGTTTATTGCTTTTTTAGTTTCGAGTTTGCAGGGATGTCTCTGCTGGTGGGTTCGCTTAGGAGTTCCAGTGAGCTTGAGGCTAAATGCTTGACGTGGTAAAACACAATCGACGAAATCATAGAAAATGCAAAAGAGAAACTTTATCTAGGTTATGATTTGAAAATCGAAAAGCAGTATGCTGTTTATGCATAATTGTTTTCTTGGTTTTAGATTTTTCAAACAATCTTCACTTGTGTCACATTCTGTCTATTTTTCACGACACATATCTGTAACAGTAAGCAGAGCGGTATTCAGAGAAGGGTGAGTGCATAAACTGAGTTGCCAGCAGCAGCTAAAAGCGGCATGTGGTCTGCATGGAGGCTATCAAACAAATACTTGCGACCACTTTAGACTTCCTTAGGCCAAACTTTTCCCGATGAAACGTCCACCTGGAGCCGATGTTATCAAGCATCTCCACTCGGTTTGAAACCTCAACGCAGGCTGAAATAGCAGGGTTGGAATTGAAATTGGGGTTGAGTTCTGACTCAATGTTATCGTTAAATTTGTGTTGAAAATTTGAGTTGATTTTCGGGTTAAAATCGCTGAATCTGAACCGTCCTCAGCAAGGAGAGTTGAGATTTCAACCCGGACTCAGGCAACAAAGAGACACCCTTTCGTACCTGTTTGACCAGTTTGTTGTATCGTTAGTTAATACAAAAATATAGGAAAACGCTTGAGTAACCTATGTTTTGTGCTACTGTCTTGTGTGTGTAGTCATCACATGAGGTTGTAACTGCAGGTTAGTGTTGGTCGGATATCGGAAGAACTTTACGACACAGTATACAATAGCTAATGAACGGCACTCAACTGCTGCAGCTGCGCTGCTATTCTATGCTAAGCTCAATCATTTATTTTTTTAATTTAATTCTAACATAATTAATGGAATCAATTATCAGTTTTCAAAAACTGGTGTTTTCATACCATGAAACACGACAGTCAGTATAAACTATGTCAACATTCACTTTTTAAGTTTCATAAAAATTACTGGCTATTGCATGCCTGATATTGATTTTTATTAACTTATTAAGCTGAACTGAAATGAACTTATTAAACTGATTAAATTATGAACTTATTTTTAAGCTGATTTTAAACCATTATAAAAATTGGATGGAAAACGGGGTTGGAGCAAGCCAACACGTGTTCAATTAACCAAACCCAGGAATTTTAAGGATGAACCCAAACATGTGTGCAACCCGGATTCAACTCAGCCTCAGTTTGATAACGTAGGCCCCAGAAGACACTCTTCCATGTAAGAATTTCGTAAGCAGTGCTTATCTATAGTGCAGCATTGAATGAAAGTTTTATTTGCATGTTATTATGACACATGTCTTGCCATTCACAAACCATATTGAATGTAGTACAAATATTTGTGCTAACCAACCAATTCAATTTCAAATCATTTCGATTGCTGGTATCTGCGTCTACAGACCTGCACGGGCCGAATTTTTACGGCCCGTCCCGGTCCGGCCCGTGAAAAAATTTTCTCGGCCCGCCCGGCCCGGCCCGTGAAAGGTTTCGGCCCGCTCGGCCCGGCCCGTCAAATTTTTCGGCCCGCCCGGCCCGGCCCGCGAAATTTTTCATTCTTTCAGAAAATGCAAAATTTCAAAAAATGCCAAATTTATTATTGAAATTCAGTTTGAAGTCTCTATGTTGTAATAGCAAAAATTACGTCAATGAATTGAGAGATTTGACATTAATTTTGAGAATAAACTTTTGCAATTAATAGTTTAAATTGCGTTTTCCAAATTTAAACCTTTTGAAGTGCTGTTTTGAATGTTATGAACCCCAGGGTTATGCTGGACAACATCTGAAACGATAAAGGCCAGTTCATACTAGGCAACTTTGGGGTAAGGTAGTTGAAGCAACTTGGTTGCTTCAACCAAGTTGCTCAAAAGTTGCCCAATGTGAATGTAGTGGCAACTGAGAAAAAAGTTGCCGCAACCAAGCTGCCGCAATCGGGCGATTGGGCGATTTCTAGCGGCGACTAACACGTTGATTGGTCGATACAAATTATAAAATAGGCGCGCTAGAATTCCTGCATATGATAGGTTGTTGCTTCAACTAGTTGAATCCACTGTTTGTGCAAGTTGCTGCAACTTTTTCGTGTGGGAACTGACGTTGCGGCAACGAAGTTGCTCCAAAGTTGCCTAGTGTGAACTGGCCTTACTTTTTGAGTGTCTTTTCACGATTCAAAAAATGAGCATAAGCATTACTGATTATACAGATAACGCTAAAATTTGAAGGATATCCAGCATTTATTTAACAATTTAATCGACTATTTAATTTAAACCGAATACACAGTAAAACATTTATGAAATGAAAATGTTGAAACTAATTCCTGAAAAGGAGTGTTAATGTGTACGAAATATGATCAAAAAGCACAAAAGCTTTGAAGGTAAACATTTGAGTTATTTTTCATTAGTAAAATCTCGCAAAAATAATTTGAGCAGGCCGGAAACTCGGCCCGTGGCCCGGCCCGGCCCGTGAGCTTCGGCGCGCGGCCCGGCCTGGCCCGTGAACTTCGGCCGTTGGCCCGCTCGGCCCGGCCCGCGAGCCGGGCTGGGCTGGGCCGGGCCGCGGGCCGTAATGCAGGCCTCTATCTGCGTCGTAAGCTGCGTTGTTGAATCTCATCAGAGTGTTGCATATATGTAAAACTCTATTTCAAGCGAAAAACACTATTAAAGCAAAGGCTAACTGAAAACTACCCCCCCCCTCGCTCGCCAGGGGTTACCAGGCGAGTGGTAAGCAAAAACAAAAAGCATGTTAGTTTAATTTATTTTTATTAAAGACAAGGCTTGGGGGGTGAAAAAGGTCCCCCCGGGTCTCTGTCTTTAAAATTTGTTTAAACATTTACCAAGCCACGGCTACAAAGCTCAACGCAACACACAAGGCTGATCAGATTGGGAGAATGTACCATCTGCATCAATCGGCCGCAAACATGAGACTTTGGATCCTAAGGATCCCACAATAAATAAAATTACAATGTTTTGTTTTTCAAACGGGCCAGCTGGCACCGGACTTTAGCAATCCCCCTTCCCGCCTATGTCAATTAATTGTCCGAGAGTTAAGGGGCGGCCGCCTTCAGGTGGAGCTGCCGAGGTGCGTTCATCACATAGACGGTGATGGACAAATCTCCAGCCTTGGTAAACGCCTCGGGTAATTGTGAAGACAATTATTCGGTGTCAGCCAATCACCCTTCCCCAATAGTCAAAATTTAAAATTATCGTGGCTGACACTACTCCTAACCGGTGCACATCCAACTGCAGTGGGGCGTACGAAAAACAAACTACCCGACACTTGGTTAGCTGAAAGTGAAAACATTAGGATTAAACTAGATCCGCTTTCTGCGGATAGAAGTTTGATGCATGAACTTTAGAGAGACTGCATGAGGTGTCCTGGATTAGGGCGACGCAACCATTTTATTCCAAAACACACTCGCACCCGTCTGTCCCATTCCGAACACGTATCGGATCGCTTCCACAATCTCCTCTCGGCCAATTTTGATGAAATTTTGAGGGTAGCGTGCCAGATGAGTCCTGACTTCAGGAGTTTACAAATTTCAAATTTTCAAAACATTCTAAAAGTATATACAGAAACATTTTACTAAAATCGACACAGTTTTAAACATTCTAAAAGTAAGCAGACCACTGCTCCTAGGCACCGTCTCCGGTTGCAGACGTTTTTTATGCACCGCCTCAATTACCTTCTTCTTCTTTCTTTAATCCTTTATGTCCGTTGTTTTCCTTCTTAGTTTTAACGACAGCCCGCTGGCTCCTAATTTGACCCTCAAGAAATGATGCACCCTCCAGAACATTCCGGAAATACGATAAATAGGGGGGCCGAATTGTATGCGTGGCAAGGCAGAAAGTGGCCTGGAGTCTGGCAGCAGAGCGGGAGCCGGCGCAGTGGAATTAAGTTAACTTTCGTAAGTAGTGCTGGGCTTGACACCCTTACACTGAGATCACACGGGTTCGTTGGAGTTGGAAGTGCTGGATTTGACACCCTTACACTGAGATCGTTATAGTTCGTTCAATCACTCTGGACTTGGGCTTGACACCCTCAGCCTGGCACACAAAGTCTACTGTGGATCGTTTGTAAGCCTCAATCAATGGATAACTAACTAGACGACGATCAATGACAGCTTAACCAACTAGACAAGTCCCTTATTTAGTTTCATTCAATTTGCACAGCAAACTTCTTTCTTTAGGTCGCATGTTTACAACCACAAAACTACTGAGCAATCCTCCAGCAATTCCAAACTTGCAGCTACTTTTGTATATACTATTATAATCCCCGCCTTCTATTCACCTGTCGTTTTCTAGAAGTTCCCTTGTTTGTTCGTTTTTTAAATATTTTTGATGCTGCTGATTTCTAAACTCGGGCCTCTTAGTCTTCAAGTAGCATCGGCCTCTTTGAACCTATTCTTTTGTTATCTATTCTCAACTTCTGCGACTTTCCGTGGAAACATAAAAACTCTTAAACTTTCTTTGAAACATTACTCAAAATTCCTATCTTATGGTAATTCTAGGAATTAATTGCCTTAAGAATTTCTCAAAACACAATTCTTTCAACAAATCAATGTAAAGCAGGCGCAGTTATAGCTACCCAATAGCATCTAAGCAGCAAGTCTTACGGTAGTTGCATCACGCCAGTATCCACGAAACATAGCTGCAATTCGGCAGCACAACAACCCAACAGTTGTATAGTTACATTATACGTAAGCACTGCCTGCATTAGGAAGCAATAATTATATATGAAATATATAACTTTTTAGCTATCGTGGATAATTTATATTTCCTTAATTCATTGACATTATGGCTAGAATTGTCTTTGAATTTTTGTCGATATTTGAGTTATAAATAACGGTCTTGTTGGTGATTTGTAACATCACTTAACCTTTAATAATGGAACATTCAAATCCCCGCTGCTTAAAACTTTATTACAATTTTTTTATTGATAAAATTCAGTCGAAAATTAGATTTAGACGACGACGACTGACGACTGTCGACTTTAGATAAGATACTTACTAGAGGCTGTTTATTAGCGTACTGTATATAAGACATTAGTTGACGTATATGTACAGGGCAAGGTATCCATGTTGGTCAATAGAGAATATACGCCCCTCTTGATAAAGTGTATGGTTTTATGGTCATAGGCATTTTATAGTTTAGGACTTTCGAGTTTTATAGTCAATATTTATTTTTGCAATGTGACTATTATTTTATTGGAACGCCTTTGCACACCGACATTCCCGTACCTACACGTTTGTGCATGTTGTTGCAAGGAGCTGAAGTACGTGTGTTAACAACCATTTACTTGAGTTTGTATTTTAAAAAGCGAAGGACGCGAGGTAAGATGATAACAGAAAGGAAATAAATAAGTCTTTGTTTATGCCAAATGTTGGGGAAATTAATGTAAACCAAATTGTATTTCTTTTTAGAATTTATGGCTAACTGCTGTTCCGCGAATATAAATTTATAGTGCATACTGAGAGCTTTTTCTTGGCGAACGAAACACTTTCATAGGCCGTTTGTTAGTGATGGTGTGATGCTCTCAGAAATTTTCCTAGCAAAGAGGCGCAAGAGGAATTTTTGAGGTTTTCTTTTGTTTTTATGTATATCCGATGAGGCCAGCAAAACATAAATGTAGAAAAAGCGCAAAGCATGCTATGTCCGTATAGCGTTTTTATAGCAAGGCTGATATAAATAGAACAACGACAAAAACATTTCCAGCGTTAGAAGAGCTCCGGTGTTTTTGTTTCTATGTAATAACATTCGAATGTCTTTTCTTTTCATTTAGGGAAGCAAATTTCATATTGTGTGTTTGACAATGGTTGATCTGAGGAATGGGCCTGGTCGCGGTCGTGGTCGGGGCCGTGGGCGCTGCCGTGTCAGGGGAGCCAGTGGGCCTCTTCCTCCTTTCTCTGCCAATCACCTGGTTTCCGTACGGTCCATGCCTACTGTGGCGTTGGACGCGCCTGGCCAAGCCGCTGCTGAAAGCGCAGTCGCCGTGCCTTAGGCGGCCCTCTGGACACTGACTGCGCTGATAGAACAAGGGGAGGGTGCGCGGGAACAGGTGGGACCGGCCACTGCCCGGCTCGCCTGTTCCTGCCAGCGGTTAGATTTCCGCTTGCGGCAGGTGGAGCGGACCGATAACCCGGATCATCCCCGGCCGCCCAGTGTATAAATACTGGTAGTTGGGGTTGGAAGGAGTATTTTTGTTTCGTTGGAGGGTGGCATTTTGTTTTGATTAAGGTATGAATGTTTTATTTTTTAACCAGCGTTTATGAAGTCATTTTGAAGACTTGAAGGGGAATGCGATTTACTGGAGAGGCGCAAAGTTAAATTAGCACTCATTGGTGTAGGGAAGAGATGGAGGTGTGCATTCTCACGCAATAATAAATATCATTTTCTCATTTAGATTTCTTATTGATTGAACGGATTCTTCCGAACCATGAGCCCTCGCCTCCTCCCGGCGAACTTCCATCGGAACAGGCAGGAACAGGTATTTGCCAACTCGAAGATTGCCTGGGGTGGACGAATGAAATTAGAGGCAGGCTGGGGGGAGTCTGGCGAGAGTTGGAGTGGATTGAGACTCGTGCCTCGCCCTAAAACTCCTAAAATACAGTGAGTTAAAAAGTGGGGAGGCGGTTCCAGCAGGAGGGGGTCGTTACCGAGGGCAAAGCTGCTACTGCCTGTCGCTTTCGGGCAGGCCGACGCCATCATTTCTTCAGGAAATTAGCCTGAAGTCTAAGGTAAAAAATTCGTTTTTATTTTTAAGGTTTGTGTTGAATAACCTGAACCAAGAGGAATTCGGGTATATGGCTCCTTTTGTGCCATAATATTTATATCGTTAACACCTCTATAACTAGATACATATATATAACGAGTATGTTTTAGGTATTTATATTCTTCCATAGCCCTACTTAGTTTAATAAATTTCCAAGATTTTTGTTAAATTTTCACTTTTGATTAAGGAACTTTTGAAATATATTAAACTTAGCAGTATATAAAGCAGCAGTACTTAAATTTCTGCTTTGAAGTATAACAATAATAATCGACGTGATATTTAAATGATTTCAAACTTTATATTACGTAAGCTAATTAGCCATATATTTGCCCTGGGTTATTTAACGCGGTGCCCTTTTCTATTCAAGCATATTTTTAGGAAGTGAAGAGACACCCCATTTAGTTCAAACCCTTCCAAAGGACAACCCATTACAAACAATTCTGCGACAGCAATTAATGTTTAATTTAATTTTGTATTTAATTTAAGGCTAATTATAGGCTAATTATTATATAATTATAGGCTAATGTGTATTTAATTTAATTTAACTTTTAACGTAACTAACGCACGTAACTAACAACTAAGCAAAACTTCTACTACACACAGGTGCTTGAATGAAAAGTTCTTTCACATCCGACAGGCATCATCACTTTATCAATTGTCAATGATTGATCTGACGAAGGTAATTGCACTCTTTATCCTACTTTTTCGCTATAATGAAAGAGAAAATTAAAATACACATTAGCCTCCTATAATATATTAATATATATAAACTTTATTTTAATGATGATAGCTTGAAAATGTACTGCTGAATGATTACACACAAACCACAATTGTTTCTAATTTGTAGTTTTTGCAGTCAACAGAATAAAAGTTAAAGCAAAGCTGGGCCATTAATCCGCAGGGCAATAAAGGAAAAATAAAAGAATAGATCAGCTACCTGCTTGAAACTAATGGGTGGGCGATATGTACGATTTTATTGGTCTGCGAATAAGCTTTAACTTGTTGCCCACAATAAGAAAAATGACACAGCCAATAATAAATACACAAACGTAGCATATAATGTAGAAAGGTAATGTGCTTTAAGTATGGTCTTCGGAAGTTTTCCAAGACTTTCAATCTCCAGGAAGGCTACAGACAGTCGCAGTACGGAGCTTAGTCCTTCAAAGTGCTGCAAGCCTACTAAACATTCTTACAGAATATAGCCAGGATGTAAGGACAAATAGGTGCCAAGTTTGCTAGTTTAGATTTTGTAATGGTTGTTTGGCGACTGCTTAGTTATATAACTAAAAGTGGAAAACTGCTCAAATCAACATGTAGCAAACTAGGATAGAATTTACTTCATGCAATTCAAAAGGTTGTTTGAGTGATGAGACCGATCGACTGCTAACTGAATATCGAAAATTTTCCTTTTCTGGAGAAAAACCAAGATTACGCATTTGCCCACATAATTCTAGCAAAATGCTGTAATATCATAGCTGTCAAAACGTGCCACATCTTGAACTTAAATTTTTAGTGCAAAGAAATATCGGTTTGCAAACTTTGAGTATAAACGGATGTACACAGCAGATTAGGTCTCAACCGGATGTCAATAACCTTAATTTACCAGTGGGATGCATGATGGATAAATTGTAAACGTCACAACACCTGCATATAGTCAGTCAATTTTCCAGTTTACATACCCATCAACAGTCCTAAGATGCCTGCGTATTGACTCTAGCTGCCTGCAGGTAAATTATTACTGTTATTTGAGATTAGTCCTCTTAGGAAATGATTTTTAAACAAAGGCTTCAAAAAATTCAATGATCCAGTTTGGTATGTGAATTTGTATTTGTTTATGTCACTACCACCTTTTCTGAAAACAATGAATTCCCTAGCCTTCGAACATCCAAATTTCAATTTCTTCCTTATATTTGTCATCCTTGATACAGTAATCAGTTTCTTCGCTGGCGCTAACGGATTCCTTCTCAGATCTGCTGTATTTTTTCTGATGCTACAGTTTCTGTTTAATTGTTCTGTTGGTAATACTAATAGTAGTTTAATGGTAATGTTCTGATACTATAGTTTCTGTTCTTCTTCAACCAAAGTACAACCTTATCAAAATTTGCTACAAGCAGTTTACTTAGACTAATCTTTTGTCATATCCACTTCTTCGAATATGTGAAGCTTTGCTTCTGCCCCCCTCATCCTACCTGCTTTTTATTTTCCGTATAATACAGCTTTTAACCAACTTTTCCTCTTCCATTTATATGCTTTACTTTTTGCATCTCAATTTTTCCTATTCGACCCAAACACATATTTGCTTTGTGTACAGTAGGGCGGTGATGCCCTACTGTCATATTTTATTATTATTTAAAAAGATTCTCCATCAAAAATTAGTCCGAACTTATGTATCTAGTTTTTGTGAAAATTGCCCCGATAGTCCATAATTTGTGTTTGAAATGTTATAATTGTATGTCTTTTTGCAAAGATAGATCAGCAATTTGTCATTTTGGTTTCGAAATTCTCTCAAAAGTCTATCTAAAATTTGATTGGCTGGCCAAGTCACGTGTGATCGCGTGATTGCACGTTCTCTCATTATTTCAAAAAGGCCAGTCAGTCTTAATTTTTGCGCTTGCTTGTGAGGTCGGTTGTTTCTATCTGCTCCGGTCTAAATTTATGCTTTATTGTGTCGTATCTGCTAATCATTGGGGCTCCCGAGTACTATTGAAATCCGGTGTAGGAGAGTAAATAGCCTCCCATCTGGTGATAGGTGGGACGGGAGTTCCCAATTATATATATATATTATTCGGGGCAACAAACATTTCTTGCATTTCCTGTCGCTGTATATTATATATTTGCTCTGCTTCAACAATTTATGGTCCATATTCTGGAATTGCCTCTCAATCTGTAAGTTCCCCCCCCTCCTCTTTTTATAGTAAATATTGTAACACGGCCACTTGGCCTATTGTATTCTAGCTAGGTTTAGCGTGTTTTAGTTCGGTAAGTAGGGTACATAAGGTTTAGGTCTGGGGTAACGTAGTGGGAGTGAGTCTAAGTTTCACGCATATTGGGTAATTCTTAATTGGCGAGGCTTGTCGAGGTCGGCCTGGAAATCATCTCCAGTCCGGGTTGTGTATCCAGTCTACAGCGCACAGCACCCCGGTAAAGTTGTTTGGTCGCCATTTATCCAGTCTCTGGGGCCAAAACTTTACATTTGTCCAATGCTCAGAATTCCTGTCATTATGTGCACTCTCGAAGCAAGCCATATTAATCATCTCACCTAACATTTGAAGTCATTAATTTCTAAGGCTTACCTCATTCTGTTGGCGCCTCGTTTCCCAAGCTGGGTCCTCACCCTCGCCTCACTCCAATTTAAATACAGTCATTCATCTCTCTAATGGCCTATGCTTGGAGAATTTCTCTTCTCTTCACCTTTTGTTCGCATAAATAACTATTCAATTTTTTCCAAGTTTTCAGCCTGGATGTCTTAATCGTCTCTAGTTCTCTCACATTCCATTCTTTCCGTTTATTTGTAAGCTCTGTCTGCTTTTACGCCAACACTTTCCAAGCTTTAATTTTTATTATTGTGTTTTTCTTTTCTAGTCTAGCATTGTTTTGGATGTTTTTAATACACTCTGGTTCTTTTCTTCCATGCAGACGTCACCAGTGACGATTTAACCACCCACTTCTCTGTTAGAACTTTAAAGCTGCTTTTCTAGTTTCACTTGCCTTTTGGGTTAAATACTCTAACTTATTCCGTTACTTCCATTTTCTATCTTTCTAGTTTTAGGTTTCTAAAGCAGCACTCAACTCTTTATAAAGTTTAAATGTATGAAACATTTGCAGCTTGCAATTAGTCTGTTTAGAGCTTCACCCAGGTCAGCTAGTTCTAACCTTTGATCATGTCCGCAAGATTGCTACCTGTTATCGGAGGAAAACAACCTCTATTTCCAGGAATTCAGTTCACGGAAGACTGCTATAGAAAGATTGTTGAAAGATTAGGGCCGGGCCATAACTAGAGAGAAAACTAGATAATATATAACTTGGTTACAATCCTACTGTTTTTCAATTGAAATAGCTAGGTTATATATCACAAAGCCGTGCCTTGCTTTCCTTTTGTTGGGTCATTTCTTATCTGTTTTTCGAGTGTATTTTGAATTTTGCATATTCATTTTTAGGAGGCCAGTGCCAAAATTTCCTGAAGCACTTAAGTTCATAAAACTTTTAAACCTAGCAATTGCATCTGTTAAACCAAATCCGAACGTTCTGGATTCGATGTGAGTCCCAACGACCTTGGCTTTTTCCAGGTGAAAGACAGAAACTTTTCTGCGGGGTTTCAGCTCCCGCGGGCAGTTGCGGAAGAATCGTCGAAAGGTCCGGTGTAGCTATGAGGAACGGGATCGTATCAGCAGGGGACTGTAATGATCCAGATTACGAAATTGATGCATTTCTGGTCAACGTTGGACTTCAATGTTCGTTTCGTGATGATCTTATTTAAAAACGCCAGCCCCAAGCTGGTGCTAACCTGCAGTTTCAAAGTCATTTACGGTTACAATCTGTCAGAAGCAGAAATGCTTTATACTGTTTAATGTGGCCGGAGTGAGCATAGAAATACCTTCATCAAAGAGACTGGAAGATTGGAATGTCCTGCAGCAGGTGATAGATAATTCTTTCGTAAAGTATTAAAAAGTATATTAACAATACGTACACTTTTGTTTGCATTAACTTACTTGCATGTGCATTAACTATACGCCTTCATTATTTATTTATAAACTGCACACTAGGGCGTAAATCGAAAAGGGGACCATTCTTATAGCTAAAGACCAACAACTTGTCAAATTCCGACTTTGACATAAACAATATATTAATTAGAATCAATATTAACCCTGTAGAAGTAAAAATTAAAGTACAAAGAAAATAATACTCTACGTTTACGTTCACTCAAATAAGACAAATCTCGTATTTTATTTCAGAACTGTAAAGTAAGTTATGGTCAATGTATGATTAATTCAGCAAATGGGTCAGCTGCAGGCAGGGATAGTGGCGGTGAGCCGTCAGACTTTACTGATGCTGAGGGTACAAAATTAAAATGCCACAGTTATCGTCCGTGAGGGCCGCTTTATCTGCCCTAGCCGCAATGAAAGGGTGATAGATATGGCAATAGCAGGAGGGCACTTGTAAGCGGTATGCGATATGATCGGCGGGAAAGGTATCGGACAAGTTGAGAATCCGTTGGAATGAGAAGTAACCCAAAACTGTACAATTTACTTCAGGGTCTAGATCGTAGTTGTACCGTTAACATAGCCATAAGTTAAATCAAAATTTTTTTAATGATACAAGTATATTTACATATTACATATTTATATATTTCAGATATACGCATGTACTAATTTTTACTAATTAATTACAAATTACCGTAATCTTTTGTCATTTCCAATTCTTTGTTTCTGCCTCATCCTACCTGTTTTTATTGTTAGTATAACACAGGCCTTTTCATTCCGCTAAGCTTAATGTGTTAATTTTTTGTTGGCCTGGCTTCTGGTGCTGGCAAAACCTATGGCCAAAAAAGCGTTGTGGGACAGTAAATAACTGACTGCTCGCTAAAATGTGCAATAATCACTACTTACACTGAGCTACAGGTAAATTTGCAAAAAAGTATTGAAACCGAAACAAAATTAAGAAAAGTCGGCTATGCTAGCTATTTTGAATACTTAATCCCTAAACAATTCAAGTTGACTTTTGTTCTAACCATTTCAAATTTTCTCGACAGTCTAAATTTTAACTTCGTTTGCTTTAAGTAATGTAATCATTTGCAGGACCAGAACAGAAGGTTTGCTAATTATTATTTTTAACTGCTATGTGAAATTTGAAAGAAAAAATTCAAAGAATCCATTCAACAAATTAAGCAAGACATTTGCAAAAGGTAAATGAATCCACTCCATAAAACATTTAAAACTTTAAAACAAAAACTTTGTCTATTCAAAATCTTGTGGGCGTTTATGTCTGTTTATCAATTAAAAGATTTCTAAATGTCAAACTTCTGAAGCTAATTCATATGTTAACTTGTTAGAGCAATATTCAAACAAGGTGTTAATGCTCAAGTTGTAGCTTGCGGTAACCTTAAGGTGGTGATTCCTTTTGGGCACATATTGTTGGTTGACGGCTCAAAGCAAGATGAAACTTGATGAAACTTTCCAAAATAAGTTGTTTTGACATTCTAACACCCTCCGCGCAATCCCGCTTCAAAAATTCGAGATTTCCGTTCAGGACAGTTTTTGCCAATTTCTGGTAGTTGAGCAGCAAATGCATAGTTATGACTCATTTGAAAGACCTACAATTAAGGCCTACAATTTTGCTTTTGGAAGCAACTTTCCAGCTCTTCTCTAATGTGAGATATAGCCGATTTTCTTATTTTGGCGTTAAAAACTTGTCATTTTTGCAGAAATTAAGTACGCTTGAGTTACGCAAGCCGTAAAATTTTACTAAGGGTATCGATTTGAAGGTCTCGTCGAGGCCGATTATCCGAGGCATGATAGTCTTCCAACTGCTATCTGGTGAGCTGCTATCATAAAAAATGTTGTTTTTGCAAAAACGTGACCAAATTTTTTCCAGCAATTGTGGAGCATTTACTATGCAAACTAGAGGGTTGCCACTTACTAAATGTGTTTTACACAGAAATACCCAGGGACACTTTTTTAGTTGCCCCGATTGCTGTTTTCTAGCTAAAGTGGTCGCTTGCCAAAGTTGGGAAAAGTAGGCAAAATCCAGGTTGCGCATACATTTTAGCTAATTTCTTTATAACGAAGAGTGATTTCATGATAATTAAAAAAGGGTCCCCAGCTATTTTGTAGTGGAATCGAATGATGTGGCCGATGCCTCACGAAAAAATTTTCTTTAGTCTGCAAAAAATCTGGAAAATTAAAGTACTTCGAAAATACAGGAAAATAGTTTCCAAAGACTGAAGTTAGTATCATTGTATTCATTAGAAAGAGAAAATAGAAAATATTAATCTGCATTTTGATATAAAAATGACTTCTTAACTCCAAGTAATGAATGAGTAATAAGGGTTCAAAGTTGATGTCTCCAAAAGGAATCACCACCTTAAAGAATCCAAGCATTTTTCTTCTAGTTTAAAGCTTTCTATTTTGCGATGATTTGTGTTACATTCTTTACATTAATCGAAGGAACACGGCGGGCTCTATTTACTTTAGCAGAAATCTCAGCATAGAGCTCTGTCTAACCTTACTTATTCGCGGTTAAATTGTCGTTATATATTTCTGATACACATCTTGTTAAAACTCTAGCAAGATGGTATTTTGTAACAAAATTTAACAAGACTACTATCCTGCCAAAACTGTTAATAGTTTCCTACTTACTTACTTATCTTACTGAAGCCGGACACTAAAATGTGAGTAGAAAATTTTGTAATTCCTAACTATACTGTAACCAAATAAAATCCTATATTTTCGCAATACTTGCAGAGATGAACATTTTTATAAAATTCAAAATTTTATAAAATTTCAAAATATCGGGTTTTCAGGGACTTTTTCGGACCATTCTTGCTATTCAGCTCATTCTTTCAGAATACTTTTCCCATCCAAAGAATCATCGATTGATACAAAAACGAAAAAAGTCGGTTGAGAAATGCGCTTTTTATTCAAGAATTTGTGTTTGTGAGGTGATATATTTCCTAAGGGTTGATCCATCTCAGTTCCTAGTTTTGCATATAAATTGCTTGGAGCGGATAATTTCCGTCCTATCATCAACACAATTTTGCAATTTCTATAGCATTGTTTCAGTCGATTTACTTCAATTTCTTCGCCCTGTCAATTGTTTTGCAAACAATTACTGTCTGCCCTTTCTCACGTTACCGAAAATCTGACGTTATTTGGCTGGCACTTGATTGGCTGAGCTTGAACAGATGAATAAATAGCTAAAAGAGCACATATAATTTTTCGGTGAACACCTTGATTTCGCGCTTTCACTGTATTTGTTTTATCAGTGTATACTTTGCATTAGAATTTAGACAGAATAAATTGTTTAAAATAAACAGATTGACATATCATAATTTTCACTTTAGCGGCTTAGTCGATAAATTTATGAAGATTAGAGTGGTATAGTGGGTAGAATGTCCGCTTCGCGCTGGTGCGAACACAGATCGAATCCTTCTTCATATGGAATTTTACTTTCACAACTGGGAATTGCAATCAAACACTGCCATTATTTTGTCCCAAAAACCGCAAATGTTGGATTGTGGAAACTAGCCAGATGCCAAAGTCACAGTAGAACAATATGTTTTATGAAGAACTAACAAAACATTGATCACATAAATTTCAACCTCTACGGCGGTATTAATCCCCTTTTAAGGGATAACTTTCTCCATTTTCTTTGATGTTTACCACTTTTTGAAACATTTTACTGGCTTATACCACTTAAATCATGCGGTAATTGGCGAAACCAACGTATACGGAAATTGCTAAATGGCATTTAAAGATAAACGTATCAACCTCATAAAATAATTTGTCTATTCAAATCTTGTGAATATAGTGCTCTTGGACCCTCAACTAAAAGGAAAGTTAATTGGCATTGGAAAGGTCAGAGTTTTGAATCCTATTCATTTCTTAATTTGTCAGCATATGTTCAGACAAGTTGTAAATGCAGAAGTTGTACCTCCAGACTCAAGAATCCAAGCATTTTTCTTGAATTTTAAAGCTTGATTTCTAGCACTGATTTACGCTACTTTCTTTACATTATTACATTACATTATTAAACTCAGTGCGAGCTCTTTCTACTTGTGTAGAAATTTCTACACAGAGCTCTATCTAACATGATTCATTCGTAATTAGATTTCCGTTGCAACTGAAGCGTAATAAAAATGGACCCATATAGTTTGGTTTGACAGCTGTGACAGCTTTCAATACATGCCGACAACAAAATAAATTACCCTCAGTGAATGAAAGATGCGAAGTTTTTTAAATCAGAGGGATTTAAAGAAATATTTGGAGGCTTTTGACACTGGAAATCAAAATTCGAATGAATTTCAAAAAATTCAAACTGAAGTAACATATGTGTAATTTATGTTGGTAAAACTTCTGATAAACCATTTTAATGTTCTTTCTCGCGGAATATACTAGCGATAGCGTTTTCAAACCTGTGATTTTTTTGCTACATTAGCAAAGGTTAGTATGAAATGCTAAACTAAAACTAAATCATTAACTGTATTTTCCGGGAGCCATCTGGAATTATGCTACCAAAGACTAGGATGATCTGGACATGACAGATCTCGAACGTTAGTAAGACTGGAGTGCGAAAACGTTTGTTGTATAGGTTTCTTGTAGTGTAATCTTTTCACTGAATTTTTTGCAGCAGTAGCTAAGCGTCGGAAGGGTAAGCGAACATTGCAGCTTTACCTTTTCCTGCTTTACCTTTCCTGTTCCAGCTGAAACGTTATGAGGATTCTAACTTATAGTCCCAAGCTTTGTAAAAGCATTATACTCCAGAACAAAGACTAGCTGCTCGCCACACATACGCCTAAGCCTTGTAAGGATATGAAAGCAATTTGTATGAGCGCTGACGTTTCAGCTGGTGCTTTGAACCAACCATGACCGCACTTAAAACTAGAAAGTAATTTTTTGAAGTAAACACTTAATCTGCTGTAAGGCATTACAACCTCTTTTCGTCTATTGCTTTTCTGAATGGTAGTGCAGCAAGAAGAAAACTGAAAACTTCTGTGGTTGATTGTTTGGAAAAACGTGTAGATGTTTTTACAAAACATTCTCTCCCCATTTGTTAGGTTTCGAAATTTATTATTCAGCAAAGAAGAATATGCCTGCTTCGGGCTTTCCCTTAGCCATTAGCCGAGCCTTGTTGCTTTTGTATCATTTCAATAAAATGTTCTTTATCCTGTTCTTGCGTGCTCCTTTTGTCCTGTGTTTGAACACCGTTAATAATGAAAAGTGTTTCTTCCATTTTAATTTTCAGAATTGCTCTTGATTGTCAGATAGATAGCATCTGCTATAGGAAATACTGAACTTGTGGCCCATTCGGCAATGCTTGCTTGCGTGTTTGGATTCGTTGGCACTCAAACAAACGGATTCTACACGGATTTGGGTCGCTACCTATCTTCCCTTAGTATGTCCAGGTGCGTTGCGTCTGGAAACACTAACTGCACATCTGAGCCGGACGCATATTCAACTTGAAACTCACCTACGAGCGAGTGGTTCAGTGAAGGACCATACTTTTCAACAATTCCGCCTACCGCTTCAAACCCATGAATTAGCTTTACCACAGCGGCAGATCGATTATCCATTTGTTATGTATCGTTCAGTACGTCAATCAACAGAAGTTACCCAACAGACTTTTAGCGAACGTAAGATGATGTTTAACGAAATCATTCCATTATGAAACTATCGAAGATTCAATACAACCTCTGGTTAGAATGAAATTGCTCCGATACAACGAACAGGTTCCGAACATTACAATTTCATTCCACTGCCATACCTTTAATTCACCC